>JAULBR010157767.1:0-17046 GCA_032355825.1 Melanodrymia aurantiaca | reverse complement strand
CTCGGTTAGTATTCTATATTTATCACGCCAAAACTTTAAGCCAATGGACATAAGAGGTTTTTTTCACATGTCATTTTATGCATTTTTATTGGATATTGGAATACATGGATTTATCAGAAGATTTGTAGGATCTTATGGAATTGTTATCTGCAGAAAATTTAAAAACTGAAAATTTTGACATACGAAGTTTTATCAGCAGGCAGTCGTATAGGTTCTTGCATGAACAGTTTGCGATGTCACTGAAACGGCCCTAAACAACATATAATTGTATATAAGAATCATTACATAAATTGTCTCTCAAAATATGTTTGGATTTGCAGTTCGTCGACTATGGACTATCTGTATAATGCCAGAAGTCTTCAAAGGCCGTGGCGTGTGCAAGTGCACGTAAACTATCCCTTGCTGTTATTCGGTTAGAGTAGCCTATGTGGCGGCATCGGGTTTCCTCTGTGACCATGTGTCGCTATGACCGTGCGTTTGACATTCAATAACTGCTGATTAATAATGAATGTGTTGGAGAGGTGTCGTCAAACAATCTTTATCTTTTTTTGATCTGATAATACGCTATCGCGAGATTGATGTAATTTTATGTAGTAAATGTTTTATTTGTAAATGGCATGTACGGGTTCGCTTGTACGCGCGTTTGTCACCTATGTTCAATTAAGCTGCCGGCTTTATATCTTAAAATAAAATATTAAAAAAAGAAACATCTCGTACCAGATGTGTGTAGCGTAGCCTAAAAGCAAGATAAAAAAACTGTTCAGATTCTCAACTATTAATTTTATGCTTGACGTACTTCGTGTACTTCCTTAATACTTAATGTGCAAGGTTAACACCCAATCTACTCATTGCGCTATGTTTGTATTCAATGTACATACTTTTTTATGGTATATATTCAGTGTATGTTTAATACACATTGCATGTACTTGATATACTTATATGTACTAAGTGAATAATCAATGTGCCAAGGTATACGTATTGTACACTCACTAAGGTGTAGTAAATAGAGGATATTAAACGAGCTACCCTGTATTATCAAGTTTAAGTCCCAAGTGAAATAATTTTCATTTGTCACGAGCTTTAGATTAATGTATCATGTACATGTATAATACTTACAGTAAACTTAATATATTTGAATATACTATGTACGTAGCGTAGCGTATCTATTCAATGTACTATATAAAGCAAATATACTGCGCATTTTAATACCCAAAGTGCACAGTGTATACTTAAAATGCTATATTATGTATACTCAATTTCCTATTTGCTATGATCAATGTACTCAATGTATACGAATTGTACGCAATGTAAATATAATGAATATAGTGTATACATGTATTACTTTATGTATACTATACTTTAAGTATATTACATATACTAATTATATACTTAATGTACTATAATATATAATATATATGTGCATGTAGACTCAACATAATTATACTCAAAGTAATGTGTATAATAAATATACATATGTGCTCAATATATGTGTAACAAACTTAGCGCATACATAATAATTATATTTTATGTATACTCAATGTACTAAACGTATTCCGAATTTACTTAGTGTATATAACCTATGCAGCTAGTGTATACGCATTGTATATGCAATATACTTATTTACTAAAGGTATATTTAATGTACATAGTATATACTCAGTATGTGTATAGCAAGCACTCAATATACTTAGTTTATGCTCAATATAACAGTGTTTACGCCATGTACTAAGTGTCAATTCTGCGTTCAATAGGGCGAGCGCAGCGTTCTGCTACAGAGACAAAACGTTTTGTCACCAGTATTTGCATCTTTAAATGAATGTGATATGATAGTACACGATCGGTACCAGTCACATTGTTCGTGAGCGCTCGCCCTATTGAATGAAAGGCAGATGTCTTAGATAGGCATTGACTACCCAGTTTTCACGCTTGAGTTACCTTGGCGACCAGCTCAAGCGCCTTGGCAAGAACGTTCAGAAATACCAGAAAACCGACTCCACGGGTGCAGCCACCGTATCCATCTCCCAATGGAATGGTTGTGAAGAGAACACGGCATGTACATACATTTATTTATTGTTTAATAATGCATTCATGATTTGATTGCATCAATAACATACAAACACAACCGTCTCTGAATATATTTAATTCGATAAAGCCCAGTTACATACATTTTAAAATGTTATTATCCCCTCGCGAAGAGTCGTCGATGGAATAATTGTAGCGTCTTGTCCGTGGTATACACGTAACGTAACGCGCGACCCAACCACTCTACCGACTTTCATGAAAACGGCGTATATGTTCACATTGTGTACGAGCATCGTGCGATTTCTCGTACGGGCACTTGGGGGCAGGCCGGGCAAAGCCGTACAGAGGCTGCGCAGAGATTGTACGGAAATCGTGCAATTTCAGTGCAGTTGCCGTGCAGACTCCGCACGGAAATCGTACGGAGGTTGCGCAGAGATGGTGCGGTGACCGTACGAATGTTTTTGCCCCAATACCCACCTAAAATAATGCCTAATTCACATTATTTTGGCCTGCGATGGGTCTACGGAGCCCGTATCCTGCCCGTATGCCCCTTTCCGTGCGTCCTCCGTGCAGAGGCTGAAGGCGGCCGTGAAATGTTCGTACGAATTCAAGGGCGCCGCGGCCTCTACGAATTTGTTTAGCGAGAAGTTTCAAAAATCGTAAGCCCGTAGCCCGTAGACATTGCACAATCCCCGCACGAGCACCGCGCGCAGACCGCACGCTGATCGTGCAGAAAACGCAAGATTTTAGGTGGATATTGGGGCAAAAAAATAATCGTACGGAGATTCTAGGCTCTTGGGAAAATCGCACGGTCCTCGCACAGCTATCGCAAGGTTGCCGCTCGCTGCCCGTGCAGTAACCGTGAAATCACACGGATATTGAGCAGTCATCACAGCGGCCGCACCGTTGCTTGTTTTAGGTGCCATTAATTGTGTTGTTTATACACAATGTTAAAACATATCTTGAACTTTTTTATTGTCAATGTGCGATTGCAAAACGGCACGGCGGCTGCACGGTCACCGCACCATCTCTGCTCAACCTCTGCACGGTCACCGCACCATCTCTGCGCAACCTCTGCACGGAAGCCGCACGGGCTCTGTACGATTTCTGTGCGGAGACTGCAGAGACTGCACGGCAACTGCACTGAAATTGCACGATTTCCGTACAATCTCCGCGCAGCCTCTGTACGCAGAGATGGTGCGATTTGTTTTGCCCCAATATCCACCTAAAATCTTGTGTTTTCTGCACGATCAGCGCGCGGCCTCCGCGCGATGCCCGTGCGGGGATTGTGCAATGCCACCTACGACATGTCTACGGGCTACGAGCTTACGATTTTTTAAAATTTGTATAACTTCTCGCTAAGCAAAATCGTAGAGGCCGCGGCGCCCGTGAATTCGTACGAAAATCTCACGGCCGCCTCCTGCCTCTGCACGGAGGCCGCACGGAAAGGGGGATACGAGCAGGATACGGGCTCCGTAGACCCATCGCAGGATTCGAACACTGAACCTACCAGCCTGTCGTCCGTGACGTTAACCACTACACCACCGCCGCTCACAAATACCTTGCAAGCCAGCCATGCCTGTTACGTAACTCAGCTACGTCACACAAGGCAAATCCAATGAAAGCGAAGCATGGCTTATCGCAGAGAAGAGTGGTATCGTTGGCGAAAGAAAAAAAAAAAAGCTGTAGAGAACGTTTCGAAGAATGAAATGACGTTTTGGAACAAGAACCCAAGTGTTAAACCAGTTGTGGACACTGGTCGGTATATGTGGTATTACACCTACCCACTGAGTCTGGCGGAGCACTCACTCTGGGTTGGAGTCGGAAAGTGAGATCCACAGGTGGGATTCGAACACCGTTCCTACCAGCCTGTAGTCCATGGCGTTGACCACTACACCACGGAGGCCGGTGCACTTGCTTATGATCCCATATTATTTTGCTTAGACGTGCAATGGGATAAGCGAAGGTGTTTGAAGGAGAACCTGGTTATGTGGGGTGAGTCGTACTGACATCATTAATATTATGTACATGTATCTTTTTTATTGAATGATAAATGTATAAATTTATGTTTTTGAAATCGATTTACTTACCTTGGTATTGGTAAGAAGCACATATACATGTACATATAATTAGTATTATTGCATCATTATTTTTATATCATCTGTATCTGATATAGAGTGTATTTTTAGCATGCATTTATTGTACTGCAAGTACCAGCCTGAGTACCACATTGATTTATTATTACATATATTTGTCATCATGCCACTTCTACTTGAAGCCATGGTTATATTGATATTGTAATAGGTGTTTATTGGATATATTATTTACTGGGTTTTGCCCATGGATCACTTCTCCTTGAAGTCCTGGCCAATTGACTTGGGTAGTTTTACAGTATCAGTTATGGATATGTGGATAAATGTATTGTAATGGTTGCTACTCCGGCTTGGCTATAGACTTTGCATTTAGTTTAATATTACTGACTCGAGTCTAACATTTACCAATGCATGCAATACGCAATGATAAAGACTAGGATAATATAACTTGCAGAAATACTATTATTTTCTGAAGTTTTTCGATTCATTGACGAACCATAACGGGATGAATCGTGAACTCTGTGTAATCCGGTCCTCTGTGTAAACCGGACAATTTCGACGGTACCAAGCGAGTCCGGTTTAGACAGAGTCCACTGTACTGGGTTCGAATCCCATTTATGGAATATGGGGTTTTTAATCTCAGTACCGACTCCAACCCAGCAAGGCTCAATGGATAGGTGTACTTCTACCGACCAGTGTCCACAACAGGTTTAACAAAGGCAGTGGTATGTACAGTCCTGTCTATGGAAAAGTGCATATATAAGATCCCTTGCATCAAGAGTAACGTTTTCCTCTATCATACTAATACTAACTTCTGTCCTGGACAGGCATTCCAGGCAGCTGGACTGCATGACCATGACAGACGTGCTTGAACCTTAATTTGATAAAAGCACGTAAATAAGTTATAACTAACTATTTTTAAAATAATATTTGTTCCACTAGATAAGAGTTGCCACCTAATTCATTGTAATAGCCATACATTCAACATCATTGTATAACATTGTATAACAAAACAAATTGTTAGTCCTATATTTAATATTAGATGTTCATCATTGTATAACAAAACAAATTGGTAGTGTACATTTAACATTAGATGTTTATCATAATATAACATTGTATAATAAAACAAAGATACATTTAATATTAGGTACTGTATATGTTTAACATTGTGCAACTTATTGGATACAGATTATTGGAACAAACTGTTTATCATTGTTTAACTCACTAAAAAAACAAATTGTTCTTTTTGACAGAAGTCTACCAAAGTATCAGTTTGTGTATATTATGCAAACTGATTTTAGAGATTTTATATGTATATTTTATAATCATGGACATAGTTGTGGGGGGAAGGTGTGGGGATGGGGTTTCATATTAGAACCACCCAGGGTCAGCTAGGTTCAAATTCTAACCCCACCCATTCCAGGTCCAGGTCACACTACGCCCCTGATAATTATGTGCTACCAGCAAACTCTATATTGTTGCCAATCCATTTAGATATTTAATTTGAAAATACTGGCTTCTCCACATATTTCTTTGCAAAATATTTTGCCAACTTTAGTATTTCTACTATTCCTTTAGTAGTTTTAAATTGATGTATGAAAATGAATTTAAAACGTGTTTACTTGCAGCTACAATGGAGGAAAGTGTATTGATAGTACCAACTGGTATGTTTGTGACTGTGCTGATGGATTCTCAGGTCCTGACTGCCGAGTCAGTAAGTCATATTAATTACGGTAACCCTGTTATAATGTCAGTATATCTCAAATTGTCATTATGGAATTTATCAAGATGGAAACAATGTAAGCTGTGATTAAATATAAAACCCTTTCAGATGTTCACATCTCCTCCTGAGTAACCTGTATTATTACCCCAGCGGGCGCTCCAACCTGGGAGAATAAATATTATTTCTCACTGAGATATTATCCACATTGGTATAACGTATCATTTGATTGGGTTATTAAAACCATCCCAGCCATTGACAGGTACGTTACTAAAATATGACGTCATAAATTGTCAACATGACGTCACGCATATCGCCAAGAACTGTGCAAAATCTTCTTTTCTTCAGCGTTAATTGACGTCAATTACGTGTTTGAAAAGCCTTTCACAATAAAATGTCTGGAGTAATAAATAGAATATTAAACTCGCTACCCTGTATGTATCAAGTTTAAGTCCCTCGTGAAATAATTGTCATTTTAGTCACTCGCTAAAGCTCGTGACAAATGACATTTATTTCACTTGGGACTTAAAACTTGATAATACAGGGTAACTCGTTTTAAATCCTCTATTTAAACGTGTATCAACAAGTTACTTTTTTATACTTCCATGTGTAAATTCTAACATGCTGTTATGTGTTTGAATTTGCAGATATCAATGAATGTGCATCGAGTCCCTGTACATACGGCAGTACATGTATTGATGGCATAGGAGAGTTTAAGTGCATTTGTCCTCCAAGCCGCACTGGAGACCGATGTCAGACAGGTGGGTGGTTAGAACGGCAGGATAAATTAAATTCATATTCGTTATTTTAGAGATTATACTTTTCTATACAATACTATTTTATTATATTTGTACAATTTGTTCCAATCAAGTGAATCAGACATTTTTATAAAAAGTATTATTGCTGCATGTTCCTTAAAATATGATGGGGAGAATTTGAATAAAGTATGTTATTTGTATTTATTAATTAATGTATTCATTATGTCGGTTCATTTAACAGAGGAAATTTCATCGCTCAATTATACCATTGTTTTTCTTCTGCAGATAAATGAGGAATTGAAAAATTTAGAAACTGTTGCCATAGCCTTAATTAAGTTTGTTTTATTATTTATTTATTTATCATTCATTTAATTTCAGTAATTGGCCAGCTGCCATCACCTAAATCGTGTGTTCACAACCGTCGTATTTATCCCGATAAGACAACGTGGGAGCACGAGTGCAACTCTTGTGTGTGCAACAACGGAAAAGTCACCTGCACAAAGGTATTATTTCAGCTTTACTTGGTAGCGGAACAGAACGGAACAGAACATTTATTACACCCAGGGCCACCGTTCGATGGCATTCGAGGAATACATATAATACACAATATACATAGCATCAAGATGACAATTATTTACATAGAAAAACGCTAATAATTTATATACAAAATATAAGTCTTAGGAGAAACAGAATTGTTTGTTAATAACTGCAATGAACTTGTACACTTTTTTTCAGACTGCCGATATTTTTAGAAGTGAACAGCTCTTTAAATTTATACATAAACATTAACTAGAATTAGACATGGAATGATTTGCAGTGATCTGCAGTGGCGGATCTAGAAAACAAATTACCGTGTAAATGGGGATGGAGTAAATTTCTACAGGGGGCCCGGTATGGGCTTCTGGTGGGGTTCAGGGGCTGAGCCATGATGGAGGTTGTTGCGGATATGCTGTCAATTTAACTAACTACAATAAGACACTTTCAGCCATACACCCTTTACGTGTTAATATAATTTATTCACGTCTTGTTTTGAATCAATTTTTAAGCCGTTCATTTCAAACAATATGTCTTACCATTGCAGATATGGTGTGGTCCCCGGAACTGTCTGCCACACCCTAACATGACGGAGCCCATTGCATTGTGTGCAGAGGACGAGACGTGTGTTGTGCAGACACTCGAGACCTGCTTCATTCCACCTTGTTTACCCTGGGGTCAGTGCAGGCTGGTGGAGAGAATCCAGGAGCCCAGACCCCCAGGACGACACACACCCTGCGTCCCTAATGTGGCCACACTCAGCAATAACTGTGCTAAAATTACTCTCTTCTTTGACAAGACAAAAATGCCAATGGTAAGTTTTGGGTTGTACACTATCACATAAACAGATGCCAACTGATGTTCATGTGGCAGAGGCCATGGGTCAACATAACCATGAGTTTGACATCAAATAGCTGATGATGATTATTAATCAATGTGCTCCAGTGGTGTCATTACATAAACCAACTATCTTTTTAAAAATAATATGTGAATGGATAATATATTTTTGGTTTTTGAAGAATCTGATTTTGTATGTTTTCTATTAATTATTAATAGGGGAATTATTGTTTGCTTCAAATAGGGTGTATCCGTTGATGGCATTTGCAAGTCAATTCGACAACTTCCTGCACTGAAACAACTAAATAAACATGGTTTTTTGTTTATTCAATGTGGGATCAAAGAAGGGAACACTGATGCTGTTGAAGTTACATTTGTAAGTACCGGGGTAATGTCTCTAGCCTTAATAACATTTCTTTTCATAGCATGTGTTAACACCCAAGTCAGAAATATTTTCAATTGCAATCATACCAATTGAAGACTATGAAAAGCTGTCTATTACATACATTTAAATACCATCATCGACAGTTGTTATTTATTTCACTCCTTTCCATCACATTTATATTGTGCTTTCATGCATTTGATGTTTAACTTGACATTATATTGTTAATAAACACAATATCTTGGGCTACATATGGTTATTATTTATTAACATTTGCAACAGAATTATTGTAATTCTTTAAATTATGCTATTGGCAACAGAATATAATTATTCTTTTCTATGCAGTCCACTTTGAGGGAAACGAACGAGTTAGATCCAATTTTACAGCGTGCTACAAACAAGGTCGCAGACATCCTAAGTCACAAACAGAGCAACAGTAGTGCTCTGGCTGCAGTGGTGGAAATTAGAGTGGAAACAACTGTTGTTAACAATGCTGGTATGAGAATCTTTTATCAATTAAAATAATCGCTAACCTAGATAAATATCTCTTTTGAAGTGCACATAATTATTAGTGATTATTTGTTCATTTATGACCTAATTTCTTTGTATAAGTTGTTACATTTACCATTTATCCTACATGTATCGCCAAATACGAAAAGCTCGATAACTTGAAAAGCAAAATATTTTACGTTTTCGCTTTTTTCGTCAATACTGCATGCTCAACAACTTTGAAATCACAACACAGTTGTTGATCAAAGATGGCACTAAACATTTTTGTAAAAGCAAATGTGAAAGATAGTTTAGGGAAACCAACAAAAAAGTTAAATCTATTTATAGTTTGAGACTAGATGTATTGCAATAAATTTCAACATGTTTAACCCCTAATAGCAGATGATTAATAAATTTCAATGTCAGTGCTAAATATTGATTGCTTTCATTTTTACTACAGGCAAAGGTTACTTGATTCCACTTGTGTGTTCACTGATGGGACTTGTTGGCATCGTGAGCATCGTTGGACTTATCGTGTGGCATAATAAAAAGACAAAGTTGCGCCTCCGTCGTCACAGCTACATAGATGACCAAAAGACAAACAATGAAAATGAAGACAATATTCGGAGGTACCGCAATCCACTATTTGGCACGGACAAAGGTGGAGGAACATCCAAGCGGATATCAGCAACAGAACTTCACGACATCAACATAGAAAAATATGAAAAGAGTCCAAAACGGAAACAATCTCCCACAGACTCTACAGACTTTAATGACTTCAGGGAAAACACAGCCCCTGCGAAAACATCACACAAGAAAGATATAAACATTGAAATTGACATCTCAAGAACTCTGGCAGCTGAAAGAGAAGTCATCGTTTAGCAGGAATTGTGAGAAGCATTTCTGCTTACTCCCCATCATTTTGGTGCAGTTGGTTCATTTTCACACATTCATGTATCAGCTTCATCGCCATTTGTGTTTTGTGTTCAGCCTACTGTTTTCTGGTGTTACTGGGCTCTGTAGGATTAGATCTGAGTATTTACGTGTGTGACACGTGTTGATGTGTTTTGCGCTGTTGTGTTAAGGTGGTTAGCAAGACAAGAAGCTGATGAAGGTGTTGGCTAACTGGCTATTTGTATTGAAATTTGTTTTCTACAGATTATTTTGGCCAAATTATGGTTGGCTTCATGATGATATCAGGCCGGTACGCAGGGCTAGGTTAGAGAAGATGGGGTTTGAATGAGCACACTATGAGAAAAATTGTTTAGACAACACCATATTAGATCGTGGCCATTTAAGGAGCACTTTTTTCTTTAAAAACAATGCATCCCTGCAGAATCCTGGCTATGAGCCCGAGTGTAGATTAATCGTACATATTAACCAGCTTCAACTGTTACACTAGAGTAGCATGCATTTATCATCATTTGCATTTAATGTGACCGGATATGTAATTTTAAGGACCCATTTGGACCTTGTTTGCTATTTATCATGGTCAAGCAGCCAATCATTTGCGTAATCACAATGTGCATCAAGCCATTTGCCATCCAGGCAACAAATCATACAGCAGGGCATTTCTTTCCTTAACTTTCACAGCATTTCTGCCAGCAAGCATAGCCAATCATATTTCATATCACATCCATTATCATAGAAATTTGCCAACACATAGGCAGCTAAACAATCAAATCATCATTAAATATGTATTTTCTGTCTCAATGTTTGCCTTTACCATGTGTCAGTTGGGCAGTTCTTTTTTCAAGTACTATTTGTGAAATGTGATTCACCACAATCTAGTGAGGCAGCAATTCAATAAAACAATAAATAAAGTTGGCAGACATTAAAATGTCTGGTCAACATTGGTGCTTTCCTGTTAGTAGGGCATGATCCGTGATATTGTTAGATGTATCAGTACAGTCCAGACCACACCATTTCATACAATTTTAACTACCATATAATTATGATAGAACTTGCACAAAGCATAATTGTCCTGCACATACCAACAATGTCATCTTGATAACATAATATTACCAGAACCTTGAGGTAACCTTTTGTCAGTGTCTCAGAAGGAAAAAACCTGAATTGGTCAGTCGGATTGAAATTTTCACATATTACATAACACGGACACTTGTAAAAATGTTTACATACAGTGTAATAACAAAACCATTCCACTACCACTTATCAATCAGACTATTTTTAACTCCCTTCCACTTCCATCCAACCTAAAAAAAAAAGGTTCTAATTTTTATTATTATTATTCACCCCTTGTAAAATTATGTAATGTACTGGTACTCATAACACAATATTGAAGCAAAGCTGCAATATGGTAGCCATCTCATGTTTAAATAAGAAATAATTAAATAATTAATTAGTGGTCATTTAACCATATTTAATAATATAATATGTAAAATTTAATACTATAGTCATGAATATTTAAATAACGCAAATAAAAAAAATGGCTACTTGCTCAACCATCTCTTAATTAAGCCACCTCACAACTCCATTCTGTAGGGTCCAAATTTATGTTGATTTAAAGAGGTAACTGTTGTAATTGGTAAAACTTCATTCTCCTAAATACAACTGGTTGCTGGTTTTGATAGTTAATGGTGTGGTAGGAATAAAGATAAGGTTCCAAGACAAATACAAGTTTTACTACTCACTTCATATGGAGAGAATAGACAGAGGATATTAAAGGAGGTACCATGTATTATCAAGTTTAAGTCCCTAGTGAAATAATGTTCATTTGTCACGAGCTTTAATGAGTGAGTAAAATGAATTTTTAAAAATAAAGGTCTTCACCTTGATAATACATGGTTGCGAGTTTAACATTCTATTTTGTACCTTAATTAGATGTTTTATTGAGATACATTCAAAACTCATTTTAGTATATGTTGATCTAACAATTAAAAAAAGGAATCAAGCTAGTTCTACTCATGACGTCATGTTTACAATAAATTCTGATGTCATGTTGAGTTTGCCAGTTATTATACTAGCATCGCTGTTAGTGGAAGGTGGTAGTGATAACCAATCAAGTGACAAGTTATACCAATGTAATACATCATACACTATAATTTATAGCTTCAAACAGAATCTCAAAAAATTATGTATTATAATGTTTGCATTATATTATTTCTAAATGCACAAAGACAAATGAGATTTGTAGACTAAACAGCAGATTAATACAACTTCTAGAATTTAAAAAAGTATCACTAATAGTAAAAGCTATAGACTAGCAATGAAACATTAACATCTCACAATTAATTGCATGCCCTTGTAATCATTTAAGATTGAAGTGGGTAGTAAAATCTCAAGCAAATTTACAAATCTGGCACTGGGGCAAAAGTGGCATCATTAGAAAGACATCTAGAATCAGGATGATGCAAAGATTAGATCATTAAGAAATTATCAGGAATCAGGATGATGCTAAACAGCATCTTGAATTAGGAAATCATCTAACATAAGGATGATGCAAAGATGGCATCATTAAGAATAATCTAGAACAAAGATGATGCAAAGATGGCATCATTAAGAATCATCTAGAACAAAGATGATGCAAATATGGCATCATTAGTAATCATCTAAAACAAAGATGATGCAAAGATGGCATCATTAGGGCATCATCTACAACAAAGTTGATACAAAGATGGCATCATTAGGGCATCATCTAGAATAGAGATGATGCAAAGATGGCATCACTAGGGTATCATCTAGAATCAGGATGGTGAATATCTTGATTTAAAACGGGACATCTACTGCTGTTTATCATCACATTATTGTTTTATTTTCATGACCTCATTTAAAGGTGTTTGTATTGTTGTATATATATATATATACATATTACATGTTGATGTATATGTGGTCTTATTTATACGAGAAGGATGAAAGATTATATGTTGTGTGTTGTTATTAGTTCACCATTTTCAGGCGAGCTTGTGTCATTGGATATTGTGTGTCCGAACTGTTAACAGAATCTTCTCTGAAGGTGCTGGATAAGTCAAGTCTAATTCCATCATTGGTCTCAATACAATTTTTGCAGCCCAAATCTAATTTTTAATATGGCTTTCACTGGATTGCCAGCTTATTTCTAAATCAATTAGTATGGCTCGACATTATTAAATGTTTCTAGATACATGTAGCTATTTCAAAAACAATATTTTTCAAAGGACTAGTACCTCTGCCAAGATCTACTTCACACTATTCTAAAAGAAAATTCCATAGAGCTAATAATTACATATCAAGTTTAGATCTCTGACATCATCAACAAAAATATTTGCAACTTCAAACTGTTCATGCTATAAAATTCAGTTATGATCAAATTGGTATTGTGTGCATATCGGCCAATACTAGTATCTGACAACAAAATCACAAATATGCTACAAATAACAAGATGAGCAATGTTTCTTCTGACTGTTATATTGTTAACACATGACAAAGGTGGTATTTAGATGCAAAATCAATTTGTCTGTGATACGAAATGCATCGTGTGCATGGATGGTTCAGATTCTATATACCAGTAAGTGTTAACACTTCCATAAATAAAGGTGATGGGTGCATAGTATGCTCCTATCCATAAACTTTCTGTAGAGTGATCCGATACACACAAAAACTAAGATGCGTAAATGGAGTATACTTTACCTAAAAAGTTATTTTTACACACTACGCATTATGAATTGTGCATACGGATTACAGACAAATGTAATTTGGGTCTAAGCTGGCTTAATTGATATCGGGCAAAATTAATAACAAAAATGATTTGTAGTGCAAAATATGCACAAGAAACAAAAATTTGGAACGGTTTTTGTATTAATTATATAAAAGGAAATTATTTTGTTTTAATAATTATAGGCTACTAATTTTATTTAAATTTATTTCTTTTCATATAATTTGTATTATATAATAGTAATAAATTAAGTTTCAATAGCAAGTTGATTAAACTAGTGAATTTTGTTGACATGAAAAAAGAGTCCACATATAAAAGAGACGCTTTAATATAACAAATGTGATAAGTGCGAGTTTTCAAATGTAACTGCAGTTGAAAATAAATTTTAAATAACAAAACAATAAAAGAAGAAAAAGAACATCAACCAATACATGAATTGTAGCTGAACTATTTAATAAAAGGCCACAACAATTGTGGACTTGGTAAATTCAAAAATATTATGCCATTACGTTTTTATCACAAGTGCACATGTTGTACAATATTAGGTTTCAGACCCGAAGCTTAAACTACAAAGTTGGTCAAGTTAGATTCGGTTTTGGCTCTTAGATTAGAGTGTCACATGTCCTATGCAGCTTTGTATCTTGTCTTTGTGGTGTGCTTTTTTTTAATGTAGGATTTATTTGCCAAGAGCAAAAATCAGTACATTACTTTAAAATTAAGATACATGTTCTTGCATTGTGTTTTGCGCGTACATTTTTTAAGGTAAAAAATTATAATTTAAAAGAAATAAAGGAAGCAATAATTTGTGAGTAATATTTTTTTCTTGTGCACACATTTAAAGTCCTTAAATAAAATCATGTGTAGTACTGTATTGGAAAATCTATGTCATTACACGAGCTACCCTGTATTATCAAGTTTAAGTCCCAAGTGAAATTATTTAATGAGGGACTTAAACTTGATAATACAGGGCAGTGAGTTTAATATTCTATTTATTACTCCAGACATTTCATTGTGAAACGCTTTACAAAACACGATTGACGTCAATGTAATGCTGAAAAATAGATTTCTCCGTGATATGCATGACATCATGTTTACAATTTATGACGTCATGTTTACAATTTATGACATATTTTATTAACGTTCCTGTCAGTGGCTGGAATGGTTTAAACAACCCAATCAAATGACATGTTATACCAAATTTCTCACTGAGAAATTATATTTATTTTCACCGGTTAGAATGCCCACTGGGGTAATAAAATGGTTTAGTACTCTTCTAACCACATCAATCTCTAGCACTATTTGAAATTCTTTTACTGGTACATGTACTTATTAACTGACCAGAGCGGGATGTTGTTCAGTACAAGAGTGTCCAACTGAAGTTCTATGGGTCGAGGATTCGATCCTCCTCAGTGGACCCAATGGGTAATTTCTTGTTCTAACGAGTGATCCACAACTGATCCATCAAAGGCTGTCTTACCTATGGGAAAGTGCTAAAGTGCACATAAAAGAACTCTTGCTGTTATTTGGTAAGAGTAGTCTATGTGGGAGCAACTGGTTTGCTCAATTTTAACTTTGAAAATGTGGCTATATTTAAAAAAAAAGGAAGATTAGGCTAATAGTAAAACTGCTTTTTTCAGTTGAATTCAAGCTGAAAACGTTTCGACATAAAATATTTATTATAACTAAACTTCAATCATAGATATACACTTATGAAGTGTTTTCCACTGCATTACTTGTAAAATTGTATTAATACTTCGTTAATGATGTGAATGGTTACTACAGGTAAATATGGCAGGCGGGTCGTTTATCTTCTATATGTAAGGAAATTTGTATAATACTGTTAGTATATATATTTATATGTATCTGGCGCACTACCAATCCATGACAATAAGAACTGATGTGTTCAGTTACATAATACATGTATCGATCAGCTGTATTCTAATTTCTTCTAATAGTTCTATGGCATTTGTGGCAACAATGTATGAACATTTTGCAAGTGTTATCATATCCTATTATACACATAAATGCCACAAATTCCCAAACATTTTATTTTCAAATAAATGTCATGTCAAGTTTTCTTTTTATGACATTCTGAATATAAAAATGTTAACTTGAAAGCAAATTATTTTCGACTTGCTATTTGCAACTTTGATTCAGAATAAAAGTAAATATGATTTTATATACATGTAAGTCTACTAAACATATACTAGGAAATTAATATACCGTAGTTGGTATTGTTGTTCATATTTTTAAAGGAAGACAAGATTTCAAAAAACTGTATTGAAAATGTAAGTCCTATAAAAACATATAGCAGATTGTAGTGAGGTGAGAAATACACAATACATGTACTATGTATAATTATAAACAAAATATTTACTATATCAACGTATATCCATTATCCATGACCAGACAATTTTTCTCAAAAGCATAGCAGCAAAAATATATACCCATTGCAATGCATTTAACAAATAGTTATGAACATTTAGTTATGCTGAATTGTTTTTTTTATCAATCACTTTATATATATATTCAGAAAGTTATGTTGCGAAACTGATTTGATTTAATTTATTAATGACAAGCTATTATTTTAATTACTGTTTTTAAAGTTGTTATTGAATTCAGTTGACATGTTATGTAATTTGGACAGTAATTTATTTCAGTGCATCGGTGTTATTGCATGAACCATTGTTACACCAGCTTGTGCTCATGTTTGTGTTAATTGTTTGATACTATAAACAAAATACAAAATAACAAATGTCTTTCATTTTGTGTCACACATTTGCAAGTCAAGTGAATGGTAATCAAATTCACTCAATATGATTCAAGTGGATGTCACGTTTGTTTACTATTCTAGTAAAAAGAAAAGAATTGAAATAAATCCCAACAGTTTTAGGAATGAAAACTACCCCAGTGGTTAGTGTCCACCTGGTGTGTGTGAAGACAAACTTTTTCAGTGAACCAGTTAGAATGGTCAGGTTTTTCCCCATTCTATAACTGCTACATTAAAGGCTGTGGTATGTGCTATCCTATTTCATAGGAAAAATGTATATAAAACATATCTTGCTGCTAACAGAAAAAGTGTAGCCTACATGTAGTTTGCTGAAGCAGGTATTAGAGATCATGTGTTAAAATGACTACATTTGACATCGAATAGACAATTTCCAATGTTCTCCAGTGGTGTCATTAAACAATTTGTGAGTTAAAACAAGTAACAAAAACATTTAATATACATGTATTCAGAAATCAACTCTGTTTAAAAATCTATAAATATTTATTGATCTTCAGCTATGTACATATGCATACATATGCATACATGGCAAATGTTGCAGCTTTGGTGGCTACATGGGACAATAAATACATCTGAAACAAGTTTGTGTGAAGAAATGACCACACACTGTTACAATAGTAGTTGATGGACAAATTGGAGATAATTGACAATGGCAGACACTGGTGGAGAACTGGAAAGGGATTCAGCTGTCTGCCTCTCGGATTTCCCTCTCTACTGTCCTCCTCCATGTTTCTTTGGGTCTTCCTCGTTTTCTTTTCCCAGGGGGAGTC
>JAULBR010157656.1:0-17051 GCA_032355825.1 Melanodrymia aurantiaca | reverse complement strand
CAGCAGCAGTAGTAGTAGTAGTAGTAGTAGTAGTAGTAGTAGTAGTAGTAGAAGTAGTAGTAGTAGTAGTAGTAGTAGTAGTAGTATTGCTATTGTTGGTAATATGGGTAGCGTTAGTAGTGTTGGTGTATTTGCACTGACAATGACGTTTGTGACAAAAACAAATACAATGTATGAAGAAAAACACAAAGAAACCGGGAATACAAAAGAGAAAATGACGAAGACAATGGAAATGATGGAAACTGATTTTAGATATCTGTTTGTAATAATATTATTGTGCATGTAACATATGAGCAATCGATACAACACACTGCTGCGACATCAACAGATATTCTTCCGGATCATTGGATTTGTATTTCCTTTAAAGATCTAATAATATTCTAAACACTGGCCTTGTTGCAATTGAATAAAATGCTATTGTGATGTTACGGAATTATGACGTTAATGTCTATTCAGTCCCGTTAATATGTATTTGTGATAAGTGTGTGTTGTGATCATGTCGCTGCGTTCTTACAGGACATTCCAGAGTTCTCTATTGATGTTGCCGTACGCGCTCACCTAATGACATTGCAATAAACGCATTCCGTAAAAAAATTACATTTGCCAACATCAAATCGATAATAATACCCGCAAATCTAAAAGCTATTATTGGCGACTTGCACTCAAAATCAGCAACGCTGACTACGCAACCTTGTATGTATGTTGTCATGTATATTGTCATGAATGTTATCATGTATGCGTCATGTATGTTGTCATGAATGTTATCATGTATATTGTCATGTATGTTGTCATGTATATTGTCATGTATGTTGTCATGTGTTTTGTCATGTATGTTGTCATGTATGTTGTCATGTGTTTTGTCATATATGTTGTCATGTGTGTTGTCATGTGTGTTGTCATGTAAGTTGTCATGTATGTTGTCATGTGTGTTGTCATGTATGTTGTCATGTATGTTGTCATGTATATTGTCATGTATGTTGTCATGTCTGTTGTCATGTGTGTTGTCATGTATATTGTCATGTGTTTTGTCATGTATATTGTCATGTATATTGTCATGTATGTTATCATGTCTGTTGTCATGTATGTTGTCATGTATGTTGTCATGTATGTTGTCATGTGTGTTGTCATGTATGTTGTCATGTATGTTGTCATGTGTTTTGTCATGTATGTTGTCATGTATGTTGTCATGTGTGTTGTCATGTATGTTGTCATGTATATTGTCATGTATGTTGTCATGTATATTGTCATGTATGTTGTCATGTCTGTTGTCATGTATATTGTCATGTATGTTGTCATGTCTGTTGTCATGTGTGTTGTCATGTAAGTTGTCATGTATGACGTCATGTATGTTGTCATGTATGTTGTCATGTGTGTTGTCATGTATATTGCCATGTATGTTGTCATGTATGTTGTCATGTATGTTGTCATGTATGTTGTCATGTGTGTTGTCATGTATGTTGTCATGTATATTGTCATGTATATTGTCATGTATGTTGCCATGTATATTGTCATGTATGTTGTCATGTATGTTGTCATGTGTGTTGTCATGTGTGTTGTCATGTGTGTTGTCATGTATTTGTCATGTATATTGTCATGTATGTTGTCATGGATATTGTCATGTATGTTGTCATGTGTGTTGTCATGTATAGTGTCATGTATATTGTCATGTCTGTTGTCAGGTGTGTTGTCATGTATGTTGTCATCTACGTTGCCATGTGTGTTGTCATGTGTTTTGTCATGTATGTTGTCATGTGTGTTGTCATGTATATTGGCATGTATGTTGTCATGTATGTTGTCATGTATGTTGACATGTGTGTTGTCATATATGTTGTTATATATGTTGTCATGTATGTTGTCATGTATATTGTCATGTATGTTGTCATGTCTGTTGTCATGTGTGTTGTCATGTATGTTGTCATGTATGTTGTCATGTATGTTATCATGTTATGTTGTCATGTATGACGTCATGTATGTAGTCATGTATGTATGACGTCCTGTATGTCGTCATGTATGTTTCCACGTATGTTGTCATGTATGTTGTCACGTATGTTGTCATGTATTGGAGCACATTAATTAATAATCAGCGGTTATTATAATTTATGTCAAGCACAAAGTTATGTCGACATGTCGTCTCAAAAAAACAAAAACAATCCGTAGCCGCCATATCGTCTAATCTTACTGAATGACAGGAATGGATATTCTATGTTCACTTTCCCACAGACGGGGGAGCATATACAACAACCAGTCGTAGATCATTGGTTGTAATAAACAATAACCCATCAGATCCATTGAGATCGACCTCATCCACTTCAGGCGGATGCTCTTGCGCTGACATACGTCCCGGTCCGTTCCTGTATTGTATGCCAAATGTCACGATTCAATAAATGCTAACGATGCAAAAACTACAAAATGGTTTTTGAAAGGAAATCCATAAAAAGTGAGGATTTGCTTAGTACATTTCAATACGTTTGTTCTGATGCAAACATGCAATGTATATTATGATTTTTTTTACGTTGCATCTCAACAAGACAGCCCGACAATTTCCTCTCAACGAAAGGTAGCCGGAAAGAAAATGTTCCAATAAAACGAAAATGAGAGTCTTCTTGTATTCTTATTCGATTTTGTTCTCAGTTTCGCATCGAAAAGCTCGCAGCGGCATTTGAAACCAAATAAATGCCTCTTTTATTGCCTCAAGCAGGGTTTTAGCTTCGTTGAAGTTTGTATTGATTGCCAACAGCGCTCAGATGGGGTCTGGCAACAGTGGTGAAAAAAAGCGAAAACGATATTAATTTGTTGATGATTGGGGGATCGCCTTCCCAGTAAGAAGGAATTAGCCGACATTCAGATTAAGAGAACGAGGAGGGCTACAGGCATGACGCGTAATGGTTACCAATATCTCCCCTTTTTCACTCAATGTAATCATGTAGTGAAATCATCGCCAATGTATGACCGTAATCAGCATAGACTTATTCATTTAATTACGTCTCAACATCTTGTTTCCAACCTCGGTGTACGCCAGTGTCAGGGCCATCAGTTTGGGCGATGCGATGATCCAGTATTTCCACAGTAGGTGAAGGTGATGAATAAAAAATGCTCTTTCTACGCGCTGTGTAATAAAACGACAAAGCCTGCCACCGCGAGCACCGCGGCAGGCGTTAAGCCTTTGACGGGGTTCTGGGTGTCATTAAGTAGGCTTATATATTTATTTTGGTTGGACGTGAAATAAAAAATGGGAAAAAATTCCGCATTGTTATTTTTATGTGCATGGGGATCTGCGCCAAGAAGATTTTAAGACACAGGATCTTGTGAAACACCTAGCTTGGCTGGTCATATGTACAGACAAAAGCGAAACAATTTTAGAAAAGCTCTTATAAAAAGGCACTTTATTTAGAAAAAGTGCACGTGGTATCGTTGAAAGAGGGGTGAAAAGGTATACCCTATCACTTTTCTGTGGTGGCGGTGGAAGAAAACGTAACTGTTTGAAGACAATTCCTATTGGTTCAGCCGGAAACACGCGAAGCCTCATGGGTAAAATGTTAACAAATATTTCAAACAGTAGTATTCTGCAGTTGCGTTATCTATTTCATAAGCAATAAAGTTATATAATATATCTCATCGTAAAGACGGGCGTTTCTGTGCTTCGAGTAGATCATTTGTTGTTAAAATGAATAAATCGTACATTTCATCTGGTATAAATCTAGAAGATAGTTTTATATTAGATCATTTCGCGAACTGATTTTTTGGTATATTTCATTTATTGGATACATCTAATACCGTGGCTATACTTGTATTTCAGATTACGGTGCTGTTGTAAGTTTTCAAAGACAGACGGACAGGTGAACATATAGGACAAGAGAGTTAGAAGGAACGAAATTAAATATTTGTTCTGTGGTAAGTTGGTCCAATCAATTGGCAAGCCACCAAGTCGGTGTTCAATAAGCGCCAGGTTTCATTGACAGACAGTAAACAGTGGATGCTGACATCTTCTGTCTGTTTTCTGACCAATAGAGGAAAAATCGTTATTAATTCCATCATCTTATATAAGTGCAGGTTTAATATTAGCTATGTTAGCCCACAGCCCCCTGGTAAGCAAAGAGCAAACGAAATCTCACAAGCTTAGAGGAATAAAAAGAACGAATGATACACTTTTCAGCAGCTGTTGGTTTCGGACACTTCATGTTATCAAACATCGGAAGTAATTATAGCTTAGGGCAACATACACTCATCATACGTTCTTATAATATATTATATAGCTTGAACTACTCGATAAATGCTATAATACAAAAAGATTGTTTGGATAAGTTGTCCTGCGAGTGGTTTTATGAATGGCAGGACTTAATATGTTCTGAGATAAAGGGCAACCCAAATGAACATGGTGGTGCTACTGTGTAGCATTTCATAACATATTTTACAATGTAATGTGGTCTAGAAATGCCATAGACTATGTTTTGGAAAATAAAGAACACAAATAGTGCTCTTGAAGCTATTGAACCTCAGACAGACGCTCTTGCTTTAAGCTCCTCTTAGTCTTGTAGTCTCACGTGCAGTATTTCCATGTCTAGGAGCTGGTTCGTTTTGTTCCCATACAGACTAACAAAACTACACTCTTTCACTGAGTCTGTGTTTTTGTTTTTGTTTTTATTCATAGTTAGAACTATCAAATAGCAACGACAAAATTCCACTTCCTTGGATAAGTATTTATTTCAAGTCATTAGAATAAATATTCCTAAAATACATTATCCATCATATCATGATATTTTTGCACACACACCATATATGTGGAAGGAAGCGCATCTCATGGTATTGTAAAATGATTCTAATGCAGGATCAGTATCGTGGTATTAGTTTAGGGACCGTGCATCAATTGCCATAATCAAATGATGTTTATACATGAAATGCAATCTGAAGTTACATTTGACCCCCAACCACCTTCCAAACATTGCTTGGATTGTGAAACACACTGACCATTATAAACTATCTCTTAACATGCTTGTATTGTATCTACAACGATGATTCAAGGGTTCCTATCATGAACACAGTGTGGATTGAGCTACACTCTCTGTTTAAGAGATCACGTCAAAGACAGGATAGATTAATCCAATGAAAGAAAACGTAATAAATATATGTTTAATGAGATTGTAATTAAAATAAATACTTGTTTGGAATAGTGTATCTGAAGCCGCCATGCCGGACGAGTTTCGCAGCTAAAGTTAACTAATTAATGAAGAGACTAGTACTTAATCTGATGACACATAAATGGCTTTAATACAGAGGTCGTTGCCAAAACTTGACGATTATTTACTTGGCCATAACACCAAAACACTAATTAGATGTAAATAATTAACAACCCTATCATTGCATGTACATCGTACTTCTCTGTTCTCCAGACATGTTATCTGTATATTGTGTAGCAAAACAGTATTAATTATCTGCCGATTTAACCTACATTTCCTATTTTCAGCTCGCTCCGTCTAACACTAATTTTTCTCCAGTCAAAACATCTTATATAACACTGTAAACTATCCCTTTTGGTCTGTCTCAAATGGATTTAGTTACGACAGAATTAATTGTACTTTATTTCCTATAATGTTTTGCAATACAATAAATTGTGTACATCTGGTCTGGTTAAAGAGATCATTGAAGTTTGTGAAATCTTTATAAAGCTAAATGTAAACTCTCTGACACCGTGGCCGCCAGGCGAGCAAGCTACGTGATGACGGTAGCGCCTTCCCTGTCCCTGGAGAAATCAGGTGTAATCAGATTTAACTCGGAGACTGATGCGCAGGGATCTCTCAAATTGAGGCAATTAACGTCCGTGTTAGTCCGCCATTGCACAGTAGTGTCAGATTTCCTCAACGTTAAAGCTTGTTTGTGACAGGTATTATTTTTTGAAATGTGTTAACATAAATAAAGCGCTACTATTTTTGGTTTTCCTTGCATTTAGATTCATATATGGGTATTTATTGGATAAGAATTTTGACAGACTGAAGTACAGCTTTTTGGAAAATGGAAAGGGGTTTTAAACAATTATTGCAAAGCTTTGTCAAACTATCTAGTTTGAATGAGAGGTAGTTTTTTATGTGGAAAATATTCAAATTTAGTTTTATTTTGATACTTTGAAAAGGTTTTTATCTAATAATTTCCAAATAATTATCATGATGCCATTTTTAGAGAACTGGTTGAAAGAGTGTGCCGTCAATAAGGGCTGTTTTCTGGAAACAAAGTAAAATCTGTGAAAGTAAAGGTATATAAATATGTTGTGCATGTTTATGAAGGAATATCTTATTAATAATAAATAACAATGCTTATCGTCTTGTATGTTTACATCTTTAATGTTTTATATACATTTTGACGACCAGACCAATATTCAACTGTTCTAGATACTGTATTTATAATGAGCCTATAGATATGCTGCCCTCGGCAAATAACGTTTAATGATTCTCATTCTCAAACGAGTTAGCATAATAAAAAAGGAAAAAGAGTGCAGCAGAATAATTACTGAGAATAAAAGCCTGACCCGAGACCCTTACTCTGAGACATATCGAGAACGATTAGATTTTCTATTAGAACCGTACCAGCGTGAAAAGAAAAAAATCCCCATCAAAGTCTAATCTTGCCATTGGTCGCATCCCGTATTGGTAGATGTCATAGAAATTTAATTTGAATTTGTGTCTTTTATCAACTCAACGAGTCAACATGCAACAATAGTTCATTGTCTGCACACAAAGTACGTTCGTGGTTACGAGTTTAATTCGTGTTTTTTCCTCATACATTTCCACTTAGATCTGAAAATGATCATGGCCACCAGCAGCTTACACAATTTTCCTTTCTCAAACCTAATGTTCTTTGTTCTAACGTAATTATAGGTTTGTTGGGAACAGTCTGGTTGCCTTTAACGCAAATAAACAGGAAAAACAGTTCAGTTGTTTCTAATGCATATAATAGGTTCAATATCAACATACTTTGATTGTCTTTGAAGTATTTAGTTAATTCCGCTGCCTTCTAACGTATCTAAATACATTGGTAACGCAATATGTGTCTGAAACTTCCAGATATACTGGTGATGCAGTTTGGCTATCTTTAATGGCTCCAAATATAGAACGGCGACGCAATCTGTGCGCCTTTGAGATTTCTAGATAGATTGATGATACAATTTGGCTGTCATTAATGCATCTAAATACAATGGCGACTCAATCTGGTTGTTTGAGACTTTTAGAAGGTCTGGTGATAGTTTGGCTGAGCGGTTTACATGAAGCGAAAAAGACGCGTGAGTTTGTCAGTTGCGCTATTCGATATTTCACACAATCACAGTCCATTTGATGGTTACACGAATGTGTCAAGATGCCTGCGTCTGATGTATGAGTCAAAAACGCTTCATGCAAACATACCCTGTTGTTCAGGTACGCCTTTTCCATGGGTAACGTCCGCCATCAAAGTTTGGAGCCATGCAATGTCAAGACTGTATACCAAAGGTGAAAAACTATAAGAGCCTTTTATAAACGCAAATGGATATACACTGTTACAGTAGTTGCAAATATAGTTATCCTTTCTTTAAAGCAGTTATATACAGTGCTATAATATCATGGATTAGTTATCTTTAACGTATATATATATATAGACTGCTAGCACAGTTCAATTGCCGCTAGTACATGGTCATAATTATAATGGTAACATAGATCTGGACTAACAGAGAATACAGTTCGGTTGCATCTATATAGTGTATGGTCATAATTACTGGTAACATAGATCTGGACTAACAGAGAATACAGTTCGATTGCCGCTAGTATACATGGTCTTATACTGAGACCATAGATCTGGTCTAACAGTTGGGTTGCGTGTCAACACGTCCTGTTTGCACCGAACGCATTCTACATCGACTGATCATAACACAGCTGGCAGGTCTGACACAATTCGGGAATACGTCAATGATTTAATAACAATTAGGCTACTTGAGTGATTGACCGAGTGTCTTCTCTCACTGACATTACGATATAGACATCCGATATAATTCATATTACATTTATTTATATAAACAAGAATACAACTACATAGCACCATGGCCGGATTTAAGGGGTGGGGGCTATGGAGTGGGCGCTTCCTCTTCCTACCATGCCCATTCCCCATACCCCCAATCCCACCCACAAGTGTGACCCACACTAAGTTCCTTTCAAACATTTACAGTCGTGAAAAACTAAAAAGAGACAGCCGACCCAGCAAGTCATTTTAAAACGACTCGCCGAGACATAAATACACTTTTGCACTAAACCTACCAAACATACATGTATGATAGCGCCATATTCACCTATGATGTAAAGCATGTTATGTATTGTATACAATGTAAAAATTGTGATTTTATTCAGTAATAAATATACTATTAATCTTCAACACATTATTTCATAAATCAAGAGAAAATGTATCTTAGATGACAATAAATCATTTTTGTAAATGTGATTTTATCAGGTTTGCTGATATTACCCCAGACATTTGCACTTAAAGCGTCATCAATCAGGACAAGTAAAGGAGATTATTTCCCTCCAGCATTCTGCCATTGCCCGTGCTCTTACATCCTGGCTTTCACGTGGATTGGATGACACACGCATTGTGTCACATTCACTTAAAAGCCATTATCTGATTATACAATCTGTCAATACTTAATGTATCATCATGACATCTAGAACCAAATCGCCTGAAGTCTGAATTCGTCAGGTAGTTGCGTGTCAACATCATAACTCACCACTGTATCCAGTGTAAAACAAGTCAAAGTAAGGTATTCCATCAGACATCATCTGTGTCAATGATTCCTCATATAGTGACATAGCCTCTGAATGCCTACCTTTCAACTTGTTTAACGTTTTCTCCTGGCCATGGACCGTATAACCCCGATGTAACAGCGAAAGTGATTAATTAATAATATACATTATAAATATGAACCAACAGTCTTCTATAATGGTGGACAAGTAAATAAGTATTTTGGTCAATACTAATTTATCACTTCTGTCTTTCTCTAAACAATAAGGCCAACACAAATCAACATGTAACAATTTAATCAATATAAAGATAAATATCACCAGGGTGACTTACAATGAATGCATCTATACGTTGAAGTAGTCACTCTCTAAAACCACACTCAATTTGCATAGCGTTTCAGTAACAAATATTCACTGGTAATTTCACCGGCGCTGCTTTCTATATTGAACCAATTTTGCCCTGCTCAGTTCATTCTCGACTCAGATCTGCCGTCAGGTTGATTAACGGTTAACACTGCAACTGTCAATTAGTTCTGTGTGCCATAGCATTGACGTCGCTTAACACGGAGCCCCCATGGAACTGTTGGTATTAGTTAGTTAGTTAGTTAGTTTGTTAGCTAGCTAGTTAGTTAGTTAGTTAGTAAGTAAGTTAGCTAGTTAGTTAGTTAGCTAGCTATAACATACGTGCTTATATCCAATTAAGGTTCAAACACGTCTGTTATGGCCAGCAAGTCCAGCTGCCTCGGCTGCTTGTCCAGGGCTGAAGTTAATGTTAATATGATTTGGGACACCCGCTACTCCTATTTCATAAGTAGCAATGAATTTTTATATGCACTTTTCAATATCATTTATTTTAGGGAAAATATATGTAGACCTTGCAATGCATTAGACATAATTCAAAATGTATATGTTTGTTGATAATTAAATAGAACCAGAAGTGAATCAACCAATTTTGAAATGGGCGTCCACAATGCATTTTTGTTTCGTGTAATAAAAATAAAGAGTTGTTGAAATTATATAAAATTGGTCGGTAAAGGGAGCGACCGGAGATTGGAAGCACCATTATGACAAAGTCGAGATAAGTATCATATATTTACAAACCTCAACCAGAGCAGTGATAATACAAAGTGAATCGAAGGCGAATACCACCAATTTGTCAATATTTATTAGTCTTTCGCGAACATACTGTGTCAATTTATTTAAGCAATGGTTCGACATGGCTTTGTTGAAATCCCCTACAGACTCTGTCGTACGGAGATATTGTTTGATCATGTTGATGATGTTCGGATTGTTACTTATGGTTTGGCGCGTATAATAGCGTTATTCTCTCATCTTGAGCTCGACACTGGCTTTAATAATAAACACGCGACTAGAGACACACAATCGAAGTCTATATGCAGAACTTGCATTCGAATTTCATCACAAAAAAGACAAGACAATGCGGAACCACAGCTGCATCAGATAGTATTCAATATCCCATTGGTACCATTACAGAATAGCAAAGACGTATTTAAGATCCACCGTCGGAACATAAAGGCAATAGAAGTGAATCAATTAGTTAATTGTTCCCTAAAGAAGAGGGTTGCTTGTTCTGATCAACATCCAGCAGAAAAGAGACGAATTGTGCCGTGAGCGCATTCAATACTCTCTTTGCGCGAGGGCTTCAATAAATTGCATATTGTTGTCAAATGATGAACTCTTTGAAAGATGAATTGAAAAGTCTATTTTCTAAATTGAAGCTTGGCTGTATTGATATTTTATTATCTATGGATGGTCGCCTCTTCGTCACTGTCGACTGGTATTTCGCCGCTAGTTATGTAATGGGTTTTGATTACGCAAATACAAAGTACATTTAAGGTAAAGCCATTTGTATTTTGAACGTACATTGCTGTGGCGTAGTGGTTAACGCATCGAGCTTAAGACTGGTAAGTACTGGGTTCGAATCCCATTCCTTACATAATGGATTATTAATCCTAGTACCGACTCCAACCCAGAGTAAATGGTGTAACTAAGTTTAGCACACAGTTAAAAAGGGATAACAAAATAAAAAAATCATACAAACACGACAAGTCAACAATGATCGTTAAGAACTTTGATTCTGAAACATTTTACATAATTATCAAGTTTGTTACATATCCTTCAACAATTCCATCGATAATGAATAACAATAGTGACTAAATGTTTTACTAATTGTGAAACGAATCACGTTACCAATTAATCTGTTTTGTGACTTTGCTGCATGATCATGGCGCATTGTACAGCACTAATATTTATAAGTATGCATATAAGTTGAACAAACTTAACGCAATAAGGAACTTCAACTTCAACGTGTTCATGTCGTTTGATGACAAAACTTAATATCCATCAAAACTCTTTAATTATTAGATTTAGATGGATCATACAATACAATGTGAAAAGGGATAATAACTCTATAATAATTGCAGAAACCATTACACCAATTGTTACTAAGTGTTAGTTTTAAAAGAGGATTTTTGTTTGGTGATGAAGCAAAACTGTTCCTTCCAGTTGTAGTCGTGTCAGTCCAACTTCCCGAACATTACATTTATCAGCATTCTATTTTGTCTTCTTCTCAATTAAACACCTAGCAATAAAATCACTTCTTTTGATGAATTTTCAACTTCGATTAGAGTAAAATGACAGTTAAACTTGTTATGTAATTTTGAAAGATGACGTACAGTGACAATGCTGATGAATGGGAAGGAACCATTATCGCCACGTTTGGGACATTCTTGGGAAATTAACATTTGGAACTTGCTTCCAAACTAAAACAGATGTATTCTGTGCGGTTATTCTCAGAAGTCAAAATCTCAGTGTTTCAATAAATGATCCCATTACCATTCATCGAAAAAAGCCCCACCTTGGAACAAGATAATGGATGGAGATGCAAGACAAGTGAAGTACATATAATTGGTATTGCTTTTCTGTCTGTAATTCGTATCTAATGACACCAAACAAGGACAACATTTCCTTTGGAAAATGGCAAGGAACACGAATTACACACAAAAAAACCAAGAGAAATCAATCTAATGGCTATGTTTCAACGATTCAACTAATAGCGAGAATGCATCCTAGCGGGTTTCTGGCTGAAAACATTATCTCGTTAAAACATTGACAAAATGTATTTCTTTGCCAAAATTATTTTTCTTAAATCAGAGTCTCCAGTGTATGCGATTGTAATTAATAGAACAATCTTGAAAAATAAACTCACAACTACAGTCAAACCTGCTGGAGTGGCCACCTGTATTAAGCAATCACCTGTCTTAAAGGGTCACCATAATTTTCTCCCAAATCATAAATTTTAGTGCATAATGACCTGTATTAAGCAGCCACCTGTCTTAAGAGGCCACTTTTAGTTACTCCCTTAGGTGGCTGCTTAAGACAGGTTTGACTGTAGTTGGTAATCTCGTGGTTGGACGTTTCTACAAACACTTAATACACTAGTTACTCACCTTTTGAATAAGGAGAGCTCTTGTTCCTCCCTTCCAGAATTTTCGGTTGGTTGAATCATCTGGTGTTGTAGCAGTGCTCGTCATCCGGTCAGATGGGGTCGTTAGTCCGCTACTTGGACTCTTTGGGAAGTTGGAGCTTTTGTCTTTGTCCTCGTTCAGATCAGTTGCAAAGTGCAACGAAACACTTTTGATTTTCTTTGGTGTCACTTTACCTTTCGAAGGAGTCTCCAGTGAGCTTCTTCTCTCCTTATGAACAGGAAGTTTCTGTGACACAGTGGGTTCAGGAGACGTAGCCTTCGAAACAACTTTCTCTGGCAATGACATCTGTCGCTCAAGTGGCACCTTGCCGTTCACCAATATGACACTTTTAACTGTGTGTTGCGAGTCGGATGAATCCTGAAACATGTAACATTGTATCTCGTCCTTAACGTCCTCACAGATTCCTTTTGTCACATTGGACGTGAGTATATCTTTGATGCCGTATCGACTCCTGGAGCTCTCCGATCCTGGAGGAGTGAAGAAGGTGTCAGTAGAAATGCTTCGGAAACTCTCTAATGTGCTACTGCGTTTTTTGTGGGAAGATAGGAGCAATAAGCCCTCTGGTGGGGTAACGTAGCTATCTGACCTTGACATTGTCAAACTCTCAGAGGGAGACAGGCCGGCTGGGGCATCCAACGGGTATGGGTAGAGCGTTTGGTCACCTTCCATTGTATGTCAGTCTAGCATGCAGGTCCTATAAATAGAGAGAAAAATAACGATATTTAGATAATCATAGCATTAATATCGCATCAACTGTTAGTGAGTTATATTTAAATGATCATTGGCAGCGTGTATTAGATGCATGTTGTCTGTCAGTTTGATGACATAGGCATTACTATGTACAAACTCGTATCTATGCACAAGAAATATACGAAGAGGGACTCGTTAGATAGAAATGCTGGACCTCGTCATTGATAACAGGTGATAATTATTTACAATATATGAATAGGACATGATAACATAGTGTCATGCGTTGTTTCACTCACAAAATAATGTCTTTTTTTCTGAATGCCTAAAAATAATTTTATTACGTAACATACATGTACATGTAGCATGAGATAACGTATTATCTAGTGAAATATGGCTGCCATTTTCGCTCAAGTGAGATAACAATCACATGAAAATTTCAACTCAACATTGGCTGAAATCTTTCATCACTATGATGTCATCGTGATATTGTATCTCAAGGGTTGAATATTGTCTGTTCGGTGCTGAGATTTATTTTAAAATAAGCTTATTTGGGTACGTTTTGTATTATAGTTATACAACAAGTAGAACATTTGTGTAATGCTGCCATATCTAGTACCAAGTACGTATTTTCTCTCGTGGCTTTAGGCTGGTAAAATATCAATTTGGTATTTGTCATTCAATGAAATAAATAACACACAAGTATCTGTGTAGCCTAGCTAAAGTCTAATTTTTAATATATTGCTGATCTAGATATCATCAACTATTTGGCAGAATAATATAAAACCTTCGATTTATTTATCTACCACAGATAGAAGACAAAGATAAAAAAAAAGGTTTGTTTAACCAGACCACTGGAACACATTTATTATTAATCAACGTTTATTGGATGTCAAACGCACAGTTATATCGAAACCCGCTACTGCCACATAGACTACTCTTACAGCAAGATATATCTTATGTGCACTGTCCCATAGACAGGATAGAACACTGGTCAGAACGGTAAATAACCCAACTCATCCACTGAGGAACGTTCGATGCATGGAACCCCAGGCGGATGCTCTTGCATTGCGCTACGTCCAGCTGCACCAGATAGAAATGAAAGAAACAACAAAAAGTGCAACAATGGTTTGAAACATCGATCGTTATATACAGAGTCAACGTCTCTGAACAAAGCTATTTAACACAAGAGATGGCTTCAACTTTCAATAATCAGGCTTAGAATATTATCAGGTTTACAATATTGGAAAAAAAGTGTCATCTAACCAAATAGTTCTAAAGTAAAGCCATGGGCATGTCTTTGCGAATCCGTCATACGATTAAAGCCGTACGACGGAATCAGATTAAACAGCTGACGTTGCAGTGATATGAAATACCCTACGATCCGACTTTTGTCGTACAAGGAATTGTCGTACTAAAGCCTAGGTCACACCGAGCTACGACGTCGTGCGATGGGGTGAGATTCAAAATATCTATAATTGTCCCCGACTCGGCTACGATATTACAATCGTAATTGTGTGGTCACACGTCGCACGATTACGCACTATTCGCCCCAGATGGTCCGCGATGACCCGAAATTCACCCATCGCAGGTGGTCGTACGACGTCTTAAGGCCCGTTTGACCTTAGCTTAACGAATGGGCGTCGTAGGAACGTTTGACATGTCAGACATTTCCTCTGACAACTCTCACCTGTGGTACGACGAAATCCACGTCGTGAAGATAAGATACCGGGTACCACAACGGCCGAGTTTGCACACCTATACTAAGATCATGTGACAGACATGTGATCGAATTAAAAAATAGATATATATACATGTAGAATCTTGGACCTATCATGGACAGAAGTCTCTGGCGAAGTCAGAGGTCGTGCCCATGACAGGTGTGCTTGAACAGTTTTCTGATGGAAGGACACCAAAAATGACCACACCCAACCCAGAATCTTGGACGTCCACGGGAAAACACAAATCGCGGAGATATCGGCCACTCTCGTCGCATCTTCGCTAGCTAAGGGACTTTCCATCTATTAACAGACGGAATGGTACACCTTGGCTAGCGAAGATGCTCTCGTCGGAAAGGAGAAATACATCAACAGATTCTGATTTATCGGCTTCAACATCTGACATTTATCGTACAATGGAATCGCAGATATATGTACCCGGCTTTAGTCGACATTATAGAATGACAAGACAGGATGATTGGATGAGAGAGTTGTGCACTGATTATATATGTCACGGACACTTGAAATCGTCCACAACGTTTTATGGAAATCAAGGTCATGATATAATTATACGATTCATCGTCGACTTCGTCCATGTAGTGTTACTACATTGTATGTAGTGTACTTGGAGTGGTGTGCTGTTTATGTTTATTCACGTTATTCTTGTGCTCGCGTTTCGTTTCAAGGCTACTTGAAGGAATTAGACAGACGCGGAAAGGCCGTACTAGAGGGACAAAATCGAAACTACTTTAACACACTATAGTGTTGTGATCGATAGCATTAAGAATACAGAAATGTAGCAACTCGCGACTTAGGTTTGTAGAATCAAACAGTAAAGACACATGCTGTACAGACAAACTTGCCTTGTCATAAATAACATGGAATCCGATATTTAAAGTAATTCATTATGGCAATGATTAAGCAGCTTTGTATTTACAACTAGTCGAACGAAATATCAAATAAGGATCGAATTAATCTAATAACGCTAGTACTATTGCTAGGGCCGATGCTGATGCTGATGATACTGATGCTGATAATACTACAATAACAACTATTACTACTACTACTACTACTACTACTACTACTACTACTACTACTACTACTACTGTAACATAACTACTACTACTACTACTACTTCTATTACTAATACTACTATTACTACTACTACTACTACTACTACTACTACTACTACTACTACTACTACTACTACTATTACTACTACTACTATACCACTACTACTACCACCACCACCACAACAACAACTACTACTACTACTGCTGCTAATGTTACTACTACTACTACTACTACTACTACTACTACTACTTCTATTACTACTACTACTACTACTACTACAGCAGCTATAAAACACCAACAAAAAACCGTTCACAATGACGGCTATGAAATATCGTGTAAAAGCGATGCGCTCATATTGCTAAATTGGAAGGCACGTTTATATTTCAATAATTCTTAACCATAGTCAGGTTATCGACTCACCATAGCGATATAGTCATAGCAACACAGATGAGCATATTCGCCTATATCGCTTAATAAGAAGCATTTAGCGGCGTCCGTGCGCCAAAGAACTCTTCATCAATTGGAGGATCATATACGTAATCCATTGTCAATATTAATGATGCATTTAACTATCAAGACGAGCCAGAAATTCTTTAAGCCAACACGTCTTCATTTAATAGATAATAACGTTCAGAAGGAATGCTGTTATCATCAATCAATCCAAATATTAAATTACAAGGTTATCAACACACCGCCAGTGGACCACAGATGTGATCAATTCCGTGTGTGTCCAAATTATTATACATTTATTCATTTTGAACTAAATATAACTTCATAAATGGGTTAGTGAGATAGCATGAATGAAATTACGATTAGATGAAGACTGGGACACAAAAAACCTATACGTGTAATATAGTATGCAGCGGGGAAAGAAAATATGGAGAGGAGAGATGGTGGTGTTGAAGATCAGGAAAAACGACAGAAAGAGAGCAAGAGAGAAACAGAGAGGTAGACAGACCCACGGAGTGAGGGAGGGAGGGAGGGAGGGAGGAAGGGAGGGGAAGAATAATAATTTCGGGTTCAAATACTAGTACATGTATATTAAAATTTAATACCAAAGAGCGTTTGTTGCCATCGACTTAGTGTGTCAAGCATGTTTTTTATTACTACAGTGGTCAACCAAAGTCTTCGATCTCTTCCTTATTGACCACATATTAGGGATATTATGGATCATTTTCTAGAATGTTTAAAGGTAATATCTCATTTCATGCACCAGGCTATTTGTTTCTTTACGTAAAGATAGTCCGGCAGCCAAGCCACTATACCCGGAAGTAAGGTCTACTTAATGTTTTATTGATTATTATTACCAAGGCGGG
>JAULBR010157545.1:0-17051 GCA_032355825.1 Melanodrymia aurantiaca | reverse complement strand
GAAATTAATGCGTCAGTAGGCTACACGCATTTTTCGCATTAATTTCTCTCGCGCATTAATTTCATGTTTTACAGTATATCTTTCGACCTATCCAGATCACTGATGTTCATCCAGTTCAAGTCTAATTGACAGCATTAATTATGATAATGTTAACATTCCACATCTCAATGGCACCTTGACACTTCATGAGGTTCACACAGCCATTGACATTTTTTCCTGCACTGATGGGGTGGAAGAGAACGGGGGTAGTCTAGTTTTATCTTTACATCTGCCTTACATTCACTAGAGCAAGTGTGCTGGAACTAGGTGACTGGTACCAATCGTGTACTATCATATCACATTCATTTAATGTTACATGCAAATACCGGTGACAAAACGTTTTGTCTCGGTAGCAGAACGCTCGCCCTATTGAACGTAAGGCTGGTCACAGGATTTGTCCAATCTATCCAATTATATCAAACAGGAAAATTCTACCATTTTCTATCACTAATAGACATTGTGTAACCTTGATTAGATTGTTAATAACCATTGCCCTAAATATTTATCTTTAATAAATGGATGTGCACATCTGTCTCAAACTGATGTCTCAAATTACAGACCTTGTGAGAAGATTAATTGACCAATTGTTTGTTCTCAACTGCATCAATGGCATTTTGAAGTGTCCAATCAATTATCCAACTGGAAGTTGATGACAATGTGTCTGTGTTCAAGTTGATAAATAGCACGACAAGATACTGTTTTGCAGACTCCAAGTAAAATTTGTGTTAATTTTTGGAGGAAGCTATGGAACTTTTTTGTTTTTTTGTTTTTTTATCGAATGGAAATACAAACTATAGTCAAACCTGTTTGAGTGGCCACCTGTATTAAGCAGCCACCTGTCTTAAATGGTTACCTTAATTTACCACCAAATTATCAATTTTAGTGCATTATGACTTGTATTAAGCAACCACCTTGCTTAAGAGGCCACTTTTTGTTACTCCCTTAGGTGGCTGCTTAAGACAGGTTTGACTGTATTGTCACTTAAAGGTGCCATCGCATTAATATATTGCATTCCTTTTTCCCCCATATGACATTAAATCATTAGTCATGGATATTTTGGGAAAGTTAGAGATATCATGGAATTTAATATTAAATTGGAACAAAGTGGGAATTAATGACAAATTTCTGCTATTTCCTAATCAGCTCTCTTTGCTTTTCTATTTATGATAATTAAATTATTATTATTTCAATTGAATTATCTTAGACTTTCAGTGCTTGGCCTTTCTTCCCAATGATTAGATGAAAAAGCTGCATGTTGCTCGGGCAACATTCTCCAGATGTAATTGTAATGACTACTAATCAATGGATTTCTTATATAATTAATATACAAATCTAAGTTTCGTGAGGAATTTTTTACATTTCTTTTCTTCAAATGGTTACATCATATACTACTCAGTGTTAATGTTAAGAGCGTAGTTCAGCGCAAGATCGTCGACAGATCGATCATCCTCAGTTGGCCCATTGAGTTATTTCCCATTCTAACCAGTGATCCATGACTGGTCCAGGTGTGTGCTATCCTGTCTGGGAAAGTACACATAAAAGATCCTTTGCTGTTATTCGAAGAAGAATAGCCTATGTGGCATCAGCGGGTTTCTTCTGTGACTTGTGCGTTTGACATCCAATAACCACTTATTAATAATCAATGTGTTCCAGTGGTGTCGTTAACCAAACAAACTTTATCTTAAAAGAATGTGATATGATAGTACACGATCGGTACCAGTCGAATTGTTTGTCTCTGTAGCAGAATGCTCGCCCCAGGTTTAACGAAGGGATGGAAACTTACAAATCAATTATGTTCAAAACCAAAATAAGTTTAAATGGGAAAATGAAAAACTTGTGATATCTCAGGGAAAAAATCCTCCTGGGCAGGAAAAAATAAGGATTGATGAAATGAAAGGTTACTCCTTAGAAAAACTGGAGGGTTGACCGATCTGACTATTCCCACATCTATTAAAACTATTTTATATCATCGAATTTAAAACAAAATATTGACTAAGTATTTAAAAATAATGGAATTTAACCTTTATCAATGTTCATTTTGCTTTCTGTTAAAGGGAAATGACTTGCTATTAAAGTGACATATTGCTCAGATTATTAACTAGTATTTTACACTGATACCAGGAATTTTCTACTCTTATACAATTTTGCAATAATTATGAAAATTCAAGGAAAGCGGTAGAATTTAATATCGCAAAGGCTACATGAACTCTGTTATTTACAAAATTAGAAATTTTCTTTTCAACCACGCAATAGATGAATATTGTAATTCTGTTATATAATGTGTAATAATTACATAGTATTTATGTGTCTCAGATAGTACCAGATAATACTCTCACAGTCAAATTTGATCATTCGAGGAGTCTGCCAAGTATCAAATACAGATTCTAGAGCAAATGAATTGCACAAATTGTATTATTACTGTTCAGTGTTTGTAACAAGTGTTTAAGGGCCTAACTATCTGTCAGAAAATGTTTGCATCTATCGATTGACCTCTAGAAACAAGGTGTAATTAGTAATAAAATCTTTATTTATAGAAGGTAACTCAATTAGTAAAGGAGCAGAATACAACTAAAGTATGTGAAGTTGAGGGATTGATCCATGTAAATGGATCTGTTATGTGTTATGCCATTCCAACCAGTGGTTCACAATTGGTGCATCAAATGATGTGGTACATGCTATCTTGTCTGTGTTTAAGTGTTGCAAACCAAACATATTTGAGCTCAGATGATTCCCCAGAGCCATAAGGCATAAACGTATCCTCTTTCTTACCTATTTAACAAAGCCCTTTTGTATAATTTAAGAGAATTGTAAGTGCTTTGAATAATTTTAATGGCTTTCTAAGGAGCTTAAATTCACTTTTCCATGTACATTATATAATGCACAATCTATCAAATTTTTACTCGTGGATTTTAAATAAAATTGTAATAAATTATTAGTGAATTTTGAAAATGGAAGTGCCTTAAAAAAAGATCCTAGTCAAAGGCCTGGAGCTAAATGTACAAATGTTGAATGCAAGAATCCAGGAGTGGAATGAATTACAGGGTTTTTGATGTGAATGACTCAGATCTGTCATCTCTCCGGTTTTCACTGGCCTTCTTGCTGTATATTCATCATTTTTCCCTTTCTCCTGACCAGGAGGACTTTTCTCCTGGGAAATTACAATGTTCTGAGAGTAAAATTTATATGAAAAACTCTTATCAACTAAAGAAAAAAAATGATAGTACAAATTGAATCTATTGTTCAGTCAACTTCATTGTACCCATTCACCACCTGGAATTGAATGAAATATAACAATATACATGTATCAACAAAGAAAACAAATTTATTATAACAATATTAATTTCACATAAATTATGTTTACAACTTTTTTCTACATTTTGCACCTCTTACAACAACAAAATAAACTGCTTATTTCACACAACACTTGTTGATTGGAATGTTTTACTGCAGACTCACTGCATAAATTTAATAAATTGAAATAAGCACAAATTTCAAACATTACATTAGTACATGTAATTATAAAAGCAAAGAACACATAAATTACTAAACCATGTTTCTGGGGTATGGTTGGATCTCAAATTTCTTTGTATCTTTTGACAGTTGATCAATCTAACATAAACTAACTATTTTATTTTAGACCTAATGGTTAATTAACCACACCATATTTGTGCAATATCGAATAAACAGTTTCAAAATGAGCATAAATTGAACTTAGGCCATCATGATGTGGTTAAGTTTCTTATTTCCATGTGATAATTGCAATCGTGACAAATGTAATTGGCTACAGATTACATATTCCCCACAGATACATGTGCAATTGCTGAACAATCAATATTATACATTTGTCATTCCCCTTTACCAAGAATGACATGCAAAAATATATACAATACAATTAACAAATACATGTGTTATACACATACGTTTCTGGATTGATCATTGTAGCATACGATATGGGTAGTGAAGTTGGGATTGGTGTCATTTAAAAAAAAAGATGTGAACTTCCAAAGCAAAAATGTAAAAAAACTTTAAGAATGGGCTGTGGCTATGGTCGTTCATCATAGCAAAACATAGAATATTCTCAATACTGTTGACTGAAATTTTATTCATATTTTTTTCATGTGAACCAAAATTGCATGTAACAATGTACATCAATGCTTGTGTGAACAATTGCCCCTTTAAATATTAAAAATCATTAATAATCAGTAGCTACTGAATGTCAAATGTCCAGTTATTTCAATCACAGTCACACAATAACATGAAATATTTGTACATGCATGTATAGTTACACCAAAACCAATACTGTTACAATAACACAATAACTGTTACAATTTAACAAAACACATTAAAATTAGTGCATTGTATGACACTAAGTATTTTCCACAACAGCAAATAAACAGTATTAACCATACCACTGGCGTGTTACACATATACAGCCTTATAATTAAGTAAGACACATACATGTACATGTACAACATTCCATTAATGAGCTTAGCCATTACTCTAAACTTATCTTCCCTTAGGCACTCGGTTACAATAAAATAACAATAAATAAAATCAAAATCAAATTAATTTGTTACATTGAGCCATGTCAAGTTACATGTACGTATGATGCCAAAAGGCTCTCCTGGTGTAAACTATACAATTGGAGATCCGCTCCAAAAACTACCAGTAAAATTCTTCATTTGCAAAAATATGGATGATATATAATGTGACAAAAATGCTGTTATTTTCCCAGCCTATTCTGTTGTCTGAAAAGCACTGGGGACAAACCACTGGGAGTTGGATTGACTTATACAGACCTGCAACCAATATTGGGTCTGATTAATGTTTTCCATCTGATAAACTGTGTTAAATCAAGTTATAAGAGTGCTCAGACTTGCAACTGGGACAATCATATCAGTCGTGGCACAGCGATTGGCCATCTCAGTGAGCAGAATCCATATTCTAAGTTGGGCATTAGTCTTAACACCACCATGATGAAACCATACAAATATTCATGTAGGAACCCTCAAGAAGTTTAATTACAGACTAAGTGTTAAGTATTATCTACTCAACAAGCCTTCCAGATTTAACTATTCCCACCCTCACAGGATAAAATTGGATAGCCAGAAAAATATTACAAATAGAATTAGATGCACATATATGGTGGCATACATCTTCATGCAATCTCGAGAGTGTGCCTTCAGTGGACAGATACTCCATTACTGCCCATATTTTGTTTTGCCAAATACATGTATCTCCCTAATCTATAAAAGTTGTACCCCGTCTATCCTGATTTACTGTATGTACCATACATGTACATGTATGTTAGACCATAAAAATGTTGAAAACTGGATGGCCCTTTAGGATTCATGTTAATTAAATATTGGTATTGTAATGTTACTGCATGCCATATATACACAAAGTTGCTCCTAATAAACACTGATACATTGATATTGACATCTTTTACAATCACTGATACATATTTTTCAATCTGAAAAGAATAAATATTTTTAGAGTACCAATTACTAATTAATAATTCCTACAAATATGTGAATTTTTGACAATTGTGAACAACCCCTTAGAGATTTTGTTTGTTTCATGTTTTGTAGGTTTCTTTGGATTTGTGTTGGAAATGTTATTTGCTATTTTGATGGACTCCCACATTTATTAAGACAGTAAGAATATCCTTGGGGCTAATTTCTTAGTATTCATACAGTAAATAGTTTACATGTACATCATGTTGGTTTTTCTGTATAAATAACATTTGGAAATTAGCATACTTAATATAACCCACTTTCAGAGACATCACTGATAGCATAATTATTAGCAATCAAGATCCTTTGCTTCTTACATGTACATGTACATGTAGGTAATTCAATTGTACAGTTAATGAATTGAATTCAGTTGGTTATTTCATTTGTGGTTGGGTTTTTTCCAGATTGCAGATTGTCAATAAGTTTGTGAAGATTTGAGACAATTCTGTCTTTTTCCCCCCAGACTTTGTACATGCTAAGAGTACATACTAACTGCATGAGCAAATGTGCTTGGATATTTGAAAGCATTAATATTACTGAAAGTTGTGTTTGCTTTTTCACCTTTTAGCCTTTGCAATAATTGTATTACCATACAGTGTAATAATTTGAGATTTACTTTTTAATCTTGATAGAAGTGTAGAATACTCTTTGACAAACAAATTTGTTTGAGAATTATTTTTCAATGTGCACACATTTAACTGACATTTACTATTTATATAAAAGACAAATTCAAGAACATCCTTCATAAACTTGATTGCTTCAGCAAATAAAATTGTTGAAAGGTAAAATACTTCTGTTAAATTCTGAGATTTAATCAGGTCTAATGGTATACATATATTGTTCAATTTAAGAAAATGTTTTCACAGATTTTGAGCACATGAAAATGTTTCCACATTTATAGAACACTTTGATTAGTTTAGTAGCAGCCAATATATTTGGCGCCAAAACTCTCATTGCCTTTAACCAGTGTGAAAAATGCACTTTCGTGTCTTGTGTCGAATTAAAGTCAGATAATTGACATTTGCTATGGTTGCCACAGAACAGCCGAGATGTTAATTCGTTAATGTATTCCCAGTCACTAAGGGACTAGTGAAAACAACATCAGAGGGTCAACTGTCAAGCTATGCATCACATTGATGTGTGTGTCCATAGCTAAAGTCTTGTTTATATCATTGTTATCTATATTCATGCATTTAGAGGTAATTCCCATCTGACTAATTTACACCACTGTCAATGTATTGATGACAGTTTATTGGAGGTGGAGATAATCCCTGGGGTTGGTTTAATGAGCGTTACTTAATACAACAATAGCGCAACGATAGCGTAACATTGTCCTAACGATTACGCTGCCACAGGTATCGATAACATTTATAACCATAACGAGGTTTTGCGGCCATGATACTATTAAAGTGACTACTGTGATTGTTTCATTGTCCTCAAATATTGTCTTTTACACAATCGTAGTGTAATGTCATGACTAACGCTATCGCAAGTGACGTTATAACCTGTCCATTAAACCGGACCCTGGAGTATATAGAGGATTCGGCACAAGTGTTTTTTTAATACGGAAAATATCAACCGAGTCTTGGTTAATCAGTATTTGTGGAGGTTCTGCCAAGACAAATGCTGATTAAGTAGACAATGGTTATATTTTCCATATTGAAAAACTTGAGTACAAATTCTATTTATCCTACAGCAAAAGATAAAGTTTGCTTGTTTAATGACACGTCTGGAATGTATTAGTTATTAATCAGCGGTTATTGGATGTCAAGTGCATGGTTATATCGACACTTGGTCACAGAGGAAACCCACTGCTGCCACATAGGCTACTCTACTTTCCTAGACACTTGTTGGAAAGGAAAGTAACCAAACGGGTCACCTGAGGAGGATCGATCCTTTGACCCATCGAGCCGCAGGTGGATGCTCTACCGCTGAGCTACGCCCCACTCCTTATCCTATAGCAATTCTAAAACAACATTATAATTTGAAAAAAATTATGTTTTTTTTTACATTTTAAATATTTTTTCACCTATTTATTTCATGTTTCAGTAACATGTATCCCTTTCGACACTCTCCTCAGAGGGTTATAATTGCTACTGATATTGGCTATTTTTAACTTTAGCCAATTATGTTCATGATTCGGTAAAAATGCCCAGCTGAGCACTCTATATATGCAGAAAATTCATACACCCACGGAAAGTTTCCTTCTCTAAGACTGAATTATCCGGAAATTCTGTCTTAATAAGGTTAAGGGTGAGACATACAGCTTGTAGTTGTCTTACTTCACATGTTGAGTCAAATCCAGATGGTGCGTGATTTGCATCACCCTGTCGACTTCAGTAATATTATTTCCTTCATTACTATAAGAGTTGGGATGAATTGGTTCGTTGTGCTTGTTTGCATATATTATAGTGTTTTAATCATATGATGTATTAGATGGGCAGGAACAACAATCAATCATTGTTTAGTATAGAGAAACGAACATAGGTGGTAACTTGTTAGAGACATGTATACATGTATGACTATAGAGAATTCTTAATACTACTGTATTAGATATCATTTATCTTTCAAGAATTTGTTTCAATGTATCTAAGCGAGTGAAATAGATTTTTAAATAAGTTGCAAAATAAATTATATCTAATGAACAGCAGACAATTGCATGTTTTTGGCAATCAATCCTAGAACATCAATAAGCAGTGACACGATGGATGATCCAAGTGAACATCCATTGGTTGATACAAATAAAAAAAGCAGAGGCATTATGTAGTATGTGTTATACACACTGTAGCTGTCTGACTGAAGAAAACACACGGAAAGATACTAGTATAATAATATTATTGGTAGACAAAAAATTACCTATACATGTACTTATCAGACTATTTTGTACCTGTATTTTCAAAGTTGACTGTCAAGCTTCAGTGTCAAACCATGTTCAGTAATGTCAGACTAACTTCATTGTGAAACCTTTTTCAATTACAGTGTATGTCAGAGAAGTTTGAGATAAAGATAAAGTTTTGTCTGTTCAATGACACCTCTGGAACACATTGTCAAACGCATGGTTATATTGACACTTGGTCACATGGGAAACCCTTCTTCAAGCTCCAGTGTCAAACCTTTTTCAGTGTTCAGCTAAGCTTCAGTGTCAAACCCTTTTGAGTGTTAAGCTTCAACGTGAAACATTTTTCAGTGATGACAGATATGCAAGCAGCATCTGTTTCAAACATTTTTCAGTGTTGGCAAACACACTTTAGTGCAAACCTTATTCAGTAATTACACAGACATGCAGTCAGTTTTATCAAACAATACAGTGATAACAGCCAGTTGTCTGGTTCGAATGGTTGAGTGCATGAACTTCATTAATTGAATATGGCCAATAATGTATAATCTAATAATAAATTGTCTTCATGTATTTTCTAAGAAACACTTAAATGGATTTTGTTAGAAGAAATGGGAAAAATGTCAAATGCACTGCAATCACTTTTTACATATTGTGATGGTAAAAGCATTTATTTTACAACAATTAATAGATCATAATTTCTTTATCGAAGTACGAAAATAGTTGTTCGAATTAATTTATAAAGCATGTTATGGTTTGTAGAATTTGTTACATTTGTGCAAATGTGTTGCAATTTTTGTTTGTATGTTTTAAGCCCAGTATTATCAAATAAATGCATTAGTAGCCCTTTAAATGTAATATGACCAAAACATTTTGGGTGTAACAGATGGTTGAATTAAGTAAGCTCTTTTACGATAATATGTACATGTATGATGTACTAGTATATGCTTGATTAAAGAATTTAAAAGAATTGAAATAACAGCAATATGTTTACAATATGCTGTTTAATTCAGTTGGTAATATTATTATTAGTATTATCTGAGGACGGTCATCTCACTCCAGACAATATTGGCCACAATTATCTTATAAATTCACCCAACAAGTTTTGCATAAGAGTTATATCCCTTTTGCAGACATCTCTTGTCATAAAGACTAGTACTTACCAGTACATTACACTGGCATGAAAAATTACGAATACCAGTATAATATAGATCTTCAACTTTTTACAATTTTTAAATATCAAACATACCAGCACTAATTATTTATATTATAAATAATTAGTGCTGGTATGTTTGATATTTATAAATTGTAAAAAGTTGAAGATCTTAAAATAAACCCAGTCTGCAAAGTCATTCAAAAGAAATAACTCATTTGAAAAATGCTTACGGCATCAAAGAGATGGAGAATACCCGGTACATGATTGCCATTTGAGATGGTTATCTCACAACAAGTGGTTTCAAAATCTATCTAATGAGGGAAAGTAAATTGGATGATACATGTGGAAAACACGAGTTGGAAGAAAAACAATCTCTTAACGGGCATAAGTGTAGTATGCTATTTCCTTCATTGCCTCTAAAACCTTTTTTTATTATTATTAAGATGCAAATTATTCTGTTAATACCACCAGCGTGACATAATTTGCTCACTTCAGTTGAAAAATCAACATGTTTACGCAGATCCAGTGACTACTGTACAGCCAGTAGCAAAAAAAAGAGATTATTTAATGACCTACGTAATACAGGGGCCGGTTGTCCTAATGATTGCGCTGCCACATGTGTGTATCGATACAACTTACAAGTTAACCACAATGAGGTTTTGCGGCCGCGATACTTAAATTTACCACTGAGCACTTCATTGCCCTCAAAATTTGTCATTTACTCAATCGTAGTGTAATATCATGGATAAGATGTTATAACCTCTCCATTATAAACCGGCCCCAGGAATATATACGGAGTGGGCTAAATTTCAAATGCATAAACTAAGCCAATCTCAATAATAAAAGTTAACTGTTTCTCTGTATTACCGTAAGTTTAATAATTCACGGTGTAACAAATTTATACCTCAATACACCAATCTCAAGTGATTAGGCTGTATGAATCGTTGTTAATAACTGAGCACATAACCACATTAACTGCATCATACAACTTTCCTTCGTAATATTTTTTATCCACCGCATAAATGCAAGAATTGTTTTAATGAAGATAATTTGATTCAAATCATTTCACTTTGTACTCTAGGAGTTCATTACTGTCTCAATTGGCTCACTGCGATATTAGGGGAGATAATTGGACCAGGGCAATTATTCATCATCTGTCCTAATTAGACATATTACCAGTGGGTCAGGAGGTTTCTGACTGGGTATGACCACAAATTAGATCAGCACTTAATCAGACCTGTAGTATTTCAATAAAATATTTCATTGTGAGTCAGATAATGCAGAAAATGTTCTACTTCGCTCAGGCCATAACAATCACACAGTTCCCTGGACGCCCACCACTTGTGTGTGCATGAATGGACTTGTAATAGCCCACCATCTCTGAATATTTAATAATTATCTGGGGCGGTATTTATTAAGCGACTTAAGTCAGAAATAAGACTTAAGTCCAAGAAAAAACTTAAGTCTCTACGATTGTGACTTCATTTCTGAGAAAAAAACAACCCCTAGACATAAGTTTTGGACATTTTGGACTTAAGTCTTACGTTTCCTCCTGAGGTGTCTTAAGAATTCTACAAAAACTTAAACTTACGTTGTTGTCTTACCTTATTCAATTTAATGAAACTTAAGTCAAAACTTAAGAAAAACTTAAGTTGTTTGATAAATACCGCCCCAGAACTGTATTTAATATAATTTAAGAATGATTTTGTAAGTCCATAGTACTTAACATATAGGATTTTATCATTATTTAGTTTATATAAAATATTTTATAAGCACTTTAGTCAATGTTTAAAGTCTCAATTCACAGATCATAAACAATTATATGTACAGACATTTTTAAGTGCAAGTGTCGATATAACCGTGCATTTGACATCCAATAATCGCTGATGAGTAATCAATGTGTTCCAGTGGTGTCGTAAAACAAACAAATTTTATCTCTTTTTGTTTGTCATACATTTTCTATATACATGTACATGTAAAAAAGACACTACTCCCTACCTCAGTGCAATCGCTGTCACATTTTTGTGGATTGTGTCCAGAGTTTTTTCTTTGTCAAGGATGATGTGTACCTATATGTGTGTAGTTTGATAGTAGTTAAAATGTTTGTTAGAAAGTTCAATACATGCAGGTAAAAAGCAATTTTCAAACGCTCTTTAATGACAATGATAAAGACATGAAATACAAACTTTGTTCACCTGATAATGAAAAATCTAAATTGACAATGAAATTTCCAATAACTCATATGCATGGAAAGAAAATTGCCACAAAAAATGTAAAACAAAATTATAATAATTACGTCTATTTTTATATTCTTGATATAATTTGTCAAATTCTGTTTTTCCTTTTATTCGAGCCTAATTTGAATGAAACAAAAGGAAATTCAAAAAACCTACTGGGCAAAAATGACAATCTAGGATGCAAATTATGGAACATTTTGATAATTTTTATATTGTTTAGAATTGATATCCGTGATAATGGTAACTATTTTGGTCTTAATTTGTTTTTTAAAAGGACGTTTATCACAGTGTTGATAAGTCTTCTTTTGCTTTATAGTATGGTGGCTTCTATTCTGTGGGACATTTTGCAAATACAATGTTTTTCAGACTGTAAATTTCTAAAACAAAGTACATGTATAATCAACTATTTACACAATGAAACATTTACCTAAATAGTAAATAGACAGTGTCTGCTCAACAGACAACCCATCTTGTAGTACATGTAGAATGATATAATTATTATGTGGCGAATAGTGATACAAAAGCACAAATTCAGTTCTGTATAATAGAATTCATTTCTTGGTTATCTCTTTAATTAAAGTAATTTAAATTGCTGATAAAGTTTTCCAAAATATTGATCATTTTGAGAATGCAGCTAGATAATTGCAAGTGCTGTCATACTAATGGAATCCCACTGGCATGCAGTGCAAGTGGAATATATTTAGTCAGGATTCCAGAGAAATCAGGGGTTCTAGATTACGGTGGCCCGATGCCCAAGGCCAGGAATTTTTACACTCGGGCCACCAAATAATATATTTAGCCGTGCCCGATGGCCAGTAAAACAATTGATTTACTTACAATTTGTATTCTTTTTATTATATTGGTATTGGTATTTAAAAGTTGGGCAAGTGAATTTTAAGCCATGGCCAGTGAATTTTTAAATCCACTGGCCCCATGGCAAGTGAAATTTAAAAAAAATCTAGAACCCCTGGAAATTATAGTGGAATCCAAGTGGAAATATAATGGGGTACGGAATTTGAAAAATAAGGGTATAATGGATAGGCGGAGAGGAATACAGATTGAATTCACTGGGCTCACAGTACCATCAAAAAGACAGCCCAACCAAATATGCAAGTTGGATTTTCTTGGGATTTAACTATACTAGAGGTACAGCAAAACTTTTGGGAATTGTTTACCATGTAATTTAAGACAAAAAACATGTTTCATACATAATTATATAGATTTCAGTCACAACAAATGTTACTAAAATTCATTTTAAAGGATAATGTTTAGCCAATGATGTACGACATCTCAAAATTTTAAATTAACCGCAGATTCAATATTTCTCTTTTTGTGGTAACTTTTGTTACGCTTTTATACTATTTCTAAATCTAGTACCATTGAATTCGGCTAACAGGTGGTCTCCCGGGTGATGAAATATGATGGTCGATGCGTGTTGTTGGTACCATTCCGTTTTGGTATTTTCCTTGTTGGCACGCAGTACCGGAGACAAAAAATCCTCTTGAATGTATTCCAGAATTTCTCACTCAACCAACAGTACAGGACAAAGTTACAGGATGACTTGAGAGCCAGAAGAATCTTGCTAACGACTAGGAACACATTAAACCAATATGTGTTGACGAATGAGTTATGACTGTAAATGACAAAATTATAAGCTAGTATGGCATTGTATACGACATAGGGTCCTTGACACAGAAAAAAGGCCACAATAATGGCTAGCAACATGACTGTGATCTTCAGTTGTTCAGACGATATGATGGACTGGAGTGATGATCCAACTGCAAGATGGTAGCGAAGGTATCTTCCAGACTTTCGAATTTCCAGTATCAGTCTTAGATTGAGTACTAAAAGTACGCCAAAGGGTAGAGTGGCTGTTAAAATGCCCTCCACAATCCACGTGTATATTCCCATATCGAAGGCCATAGTATTCCAAGCCATCGTAGTGTGTTTTGTGCCATTAAATACGACTGTTACGTATTCGATTTCGAAGAAGTTAGGAATCCGCGTTATGAATGCAGCGATGAATAGAAATGCAATGACAATGCGTGCTCTGCCGACTGTACATATTGCCATTGCACGTAACGGATGGCAGATGGCAATGTACCGCTCCACAGCAAGCATCACGGTCACCCATACGGAGACCATATGCGAAACGTTCATGATGATGCTGGAATGATGGTCAAAGATGAGATAGTAGAAACCGGACGCATAATTATCTATCTTGTTCACATTCTCTAGCAGAATCTGCATGGACAGAATGAGCAAAAACATAAGATCATAGATTGCCAAAGCTGTGAGATAACAGTTTGTGGATGTACACATTGTTTTTCTGCTGAGCACGATGACCGTCAGAATAATACCAATAATGCCACAGCAACACACAATGGGTAAAAGTATTGTCTCAAGAATTGTTGGTTGTTCAAAACATTGAATAGGGCCCAAATCATATTCGTCATATTGTGTCAAGTTATACAAGAAAGTTGTATTTAGTACGGTATTTAGTACACTATTTGTACTATTGCTTATTTCTTCTTCACTCATGATGAAATTTACACACATCTGCAAAATAACAGTTGAGGCACAAAGGTTCTAGTTGCTGGTCTTTTCTTTCCTTATTATTAACTTATACTACTTTTAGTTGGTTAAAAATTTATCGGAACAAAATTGTCAAAATGTTACCTTTTTGTTGTTTTTGTTCTTTCACAGTCCAGTTATATGATTTATAACATAGATTTGTGTCGTGAAAGTAATCCTGTTGTGTCTCTGAAAATGTAATCTTGGACTAAAGCAATAGTTCAACCATCCAGATATATTGGTACATAAAAGTAATTGTGCACACTAAAAAGAATTGTTGCCTTCTGATTGAAGCAGAAATACAACCCACACACTTCCTATGTAAATTCCAAGTAGTCTGTCCTGCAAGGAATGTATCCCAGTTAAATAAAAAAAAAAGTCTTCAAGCCAACAATCAAATTATCTTGATTAAAATCTGTTTGTTATTCAGAACTTTGTTAAAATTCACTATCTATACTATGTTGAAACCGATCTATTAATTTTTCTTCGAAATTTTCTTGTACGATCTTCATGTGATGCTTTTTGAGTCAGTTTGGAATTTAACAAAACAAAAGTCAGTCGAAGACCTTTCACAACTTATTGAAATTAATGTCCAAGTTGTTCAGTTGACAGAGATACTTAAGTGGACTGACACTAGGCTGGCTGAATTCCTCTCTGAAATTTGATGAATGTTTAGTTTGCAAGACAAGGCAAGTCTTTGGTCCACCGTCACTTCTTCTCCGCCTCTAATTCAACATTTTATCATCTATTATTAACGGAAGTTGACGAGACATGTTACTTCTTCCTTTGTCATTAAAGCTAAGGGGATACCTTCAATATTCCAAATGACAAATTATTCTCGTCAGGCAATTTGTCATATTTTTGCGTGCTGGTGGCAACATTGTAATGGATTAGCAGAGATCTGACATCCTGTGGCCTGCAATTACATAGAAATCAGGTGTTCCCGATTGGCCAGCTTTCCAGTTTCATTGCTCAGTTTGCTGATTACAATGTATCAGAAATTCTGTCAATTTGTGCCTGCTCTGACAGCGATTGGAAAGACCAGACAATGATGTTAGAAACGTTGTGAGAGGCTGAGGGCAAGTTGTTGTTTCTCCTCTCAGAGACTCGGCATGCGATGCTGTAGTTTAGTTAGACACTTTACCAGACACTGCTCGCTCTAATTTGTCCGCTTTGAGTGCACTATCTGCTTAAAGTTGTCATGAAGTCACATCATAATATTATTTGTTTCTCCTCCAAAGCTACATGTAGTTTTACATTGATTTTCAATTAGTTGTTAAATGAGCTGGTAAACAGGCGCGGCATGAACAATTTCCCTTTATCGAGCAAACTTGAGTATTTTGAGTGGGAAGTTGGTATATAGGAAACTGTCATTATACTGCATTCGTGAATGTATCCTGTACTTATCCCAATCTGACATTTGTTTCCATAAATAAGTTTCAAAAATATTATTTGCGTCCGATTTTTTCCCTGCATCCTTTGTCATTCGACTTGAGACTTCTGAAAATGTTCTAAAGCATCAAACCACGCATAATCATTGTACAGTATATACTAGTATGTATCTTAGAATTATTTTCATTTGTTTTTAAACAAAACTTATAGAACAAAAATGTAATGTTTCCAAACATTGAAAATGCTTTGTTCCCATTTAGTTTAATGTACTTACATGTACATGTACATGTACATGGAGGGAGGGAGGTGTATTGATGGATATTTACTTTTAAATTAATTTATAACACATTCCATATATTGTTTGTTTAGGTGTAGTGAAAATATCAAAACATTAAATGTATTTAGTGTTTTAATAATTGGCAGTATTTTGCTTTGGAGTAAAATAAAAATATTTGATAGAATTCTAATTAATTAAGTTGTTGGTTTTTATTTACAGTAATTTTTATCTTAGTTAATATTTAGTCATTTATCATATAAAATACCTACAATTGTAAGAAGTATTTTAATGTATTAACTTACTGAACATTAATATAATCATTAAAACATGTTGATTACCGGGTACCAATAATCCATACACTAAACATGACTGGCCACATGGCTTAAAAACAGGTGTAACAGTAGTGATAATATATATTTAATTATATTTTTATTGCAACCCATTTATGTTTTCACTACAATGTCTGAGAAGCATTTGAGACAAAACCTTAAAATTCAGCATAATTAATTAATATTATATATTATTTGTACAGAAACCATTCTAATAAAATTGTCTAACACCTTGTCAACATTTAAATATAAGGATACTGTAGGCTACTCTTACCAAACCACAGCAAGTGATCTTTTATGTGCACCTTTCCACAAACTGCATATATCACACACCACAGCCATTGATATACAAGTCGTGGGTTACTGGTTGGAATGGGAAATAACCTAATGGGTTCAGTGACGAGAATCCACAATGTCCTGCTCCATAGGTAGATACATGTATGTGGCAGCAGTGGGTTTCTTCTGTGATCAAATGTCGATATAACCCTGCATCTGACATCCAATAACCTCTGATTAGTAACAAATGTGTTCCAGGGATGTCATTAAACAAACTTTTATCTTTTTTTGTATGTATAATTAAACATTTATACCCTCTAAGACTGAGTATTTGTTACATGTCAGGGGTGTGGAAATTTCAAAAATCTTCACTTGTCCCAGGACAAGTAGTCTGTCTAAATTTACTTGTCCTGAGAAAA
>JAULBR010157435.1:0-12661 GCA_032355825.1 Melanodrymia aurantiaca | reverse complement strand
CCCAACCCCAACCCAACCAAAAAACCCTCCACGCGACCCCCCCCCCCCTCAACCACCACCCCCCATGATAAATCAAGCACAAAAGAACTGTTGATGTATTAATTATCTCTGTTTACACCACCATGAGATTTTACCAACGGTCTTGAACAATGATCAGCAATTGCCAAGTTATTACCGTTACAAGTAGGTCCCAGGGAAAGATCAAACAATTAATGCACTTGTGTGAAGTTTTCATACACAATGGACCAAACATCTCTTGTAATTGTGGAATGCAGATACCGGGTAGATGAATCGGATTAATATTAGTGTGTATTTATACTAACTGAATTCAGTCTTGAGTTTTTGTGTGTTTTATTTAGATATTTTTATTTCTTTAAAATAATCTATTTCAATTCTGGTCTGTATTTGTGTCCCAACCTTTCTTTGGCTTGGGGGAGTGGAAAATGGCGCAGTGCAAGTTCGTCCCCATGAGGCTCGATGGGTCGAAGAATCGATCGTCATTGATCAGGGGACTCGTTGGGTTATTTCCATTTCCAACCCGTGATCCACAACTGGTCTATCAAAGACCATGGTGTGTGCTATCCTGTCTGGGAAAGTGCACACATAAAAAATCCCTTGCTGTTATTAAAAGAAGAGTTGCCTTTATGGCCGCAGCAGGTTTTCTCTGTGACCAAGTGTCAATATAACTGTAGGTTTGACGTCCAATAACTGCTGATTAATAATAATCAATGCGTTGAGATCCTCTTATAATGATGTCACACATTTTCCCATCACCTAGACAAAACAGGATTTCCCTTATTTTGTGCTACTCACTGACATTATAGCTTATGCAGCAGCATTGCTGATGGCTGCAGTGAATTGCGGGGGCTGTTCTTATTAACTCATTATTACATATCAATCTACTTGACGTTGCAGTTGCAGAAACCTCTCGGGAAACCGGTGAGCATGAATGCTCCGTAACCCCGTATCTCCATTCTTTCAGGCTTCGAAATGTTGTATCTCATATCACCACAACTATAATTATTATTTAGAAATCGTAAACATTATTTCATATCCTAGTTCACAAGAGTCCATCATCATAACAGACCAGACCCGTGTAATTGTTGTCTTAAGAGTCCCGACTCTGAACACTAGCATTACATGTACATGCAGTCAAGAGCTAAGGTGCTAAATTTTAAAGAAAATCATGGAGGAAGTACATGAAGTGCTATCCTGCCTCTGGGCAAATTCTTGTAAAAGACCCGTTGTAATTAGTAAGGGATGCCTATGTGGCAGCAGCAAGTTTTTCCGAGACCATTTGTCGACATGACATTTTGCTTGGAATCCCAATACCCAATGATTAATAATCAATATGCTCCAGTAGTGTCGATAAACCAACTTTATTTTTAAAATGTGGGGTAGTGAGGCATTTTTAGTCGCATTTTAATTCATTGATATTTAAAACAGTGTTACATTGGGCTCAATATTAAAGATGCATAGCAGACACATCCAAACAGATTTAACACATTCAACAAACCATGAAATTCCACTAAATTTTAAAATAAGAAGGCTGCATTAGGATTTCGAAGCCTGATTTTGTCCATGTCTTTTCCTATTGTCTCTTCGAATTGCATGCTTTCATATAATTCCATTTTTCTATGGTAACTCATTGTCCATTTATTGTGTGCTGTTTGAAAAAGTTGCTGAATGTCTTATTGGTGTGAGGTCTACAAATGTTTCTCAAGTTCATGATATGTTGGTGTGTTTATTGTTTGTTTTTGTATCTGATGTTTTTGCCCATTCTGCATGACTTTGTACAGCTCAGACTTACGTGTAGGCCTACTTCGTCATCTGCCGATTGTAAAATCATTTCCAGATTTGTTATTAACAAATAGAATCAAATTTCATACCAGATGGTCTTGTTTTCCATAGCCTAATATAATGGCTATTTCATTCTCATTTTGAAATTAGCTATAGTACAGATAGTTTTTTTATGCAGCTGTGAGCAGTATTTTTTTTCATCTCATAATGTGTGTAGCAGATATCATTTCAATATCATGTGGCATCAAGCTCAGTCTATAGGAAATTACCATAGACATATTTCTGCCTGTTCATTTGTAATATTCAAATACACATACCCATGAGATATCATTTGTATTACAACTCACATGTTTCTAATCATATATCGTATATCCACTTGCTTTTGAAACATTTTGATAACAATAAACCAAGTTTAGTATTCTCTATTTATGGTATGATCCGCATGTAAATTAGTTACTTTGATCAGCTTTGTTTTATTATTTGCCTTGAACACAAAATTTTCTGAAAAGGAAACAAGTGAGATATGGGCAGGACAAGAGAGAGAGAGAGACAAAAATATATAATTTTTGTTGACAATTTTACATGTATTCAATTGCTTAGATAAGATTTTTTTTTTTCTTTCTGTCTAGACATTAAAAGTTTGAAAGAATAGTTACATATTGCTTAATGTTCTAAGCCATTTTCTTCATGACTCTTCTTTTAACAATAAATAAATAACTAATTAATTAATTATTTTCTTTGTGTATTTTCCTCCTTTTCCCTGCTGCTTTGCTTGGTTCAGGTGAAAGGCTTAAATCTGCCTGGAATTCATAATCCTAACTTCTCACAATTTCTGCTCGATAGAAGCAAACGCTTGCTACGACTGGTGAGCATTCTGTAGCATGGCTCAAAATTCATGTTTTATTGCAGACAACATTACAAACAGGCTTTCTGTTGTCGCTTGTAGCTATATTTTAGATACCTTTAGTTATTAAATTGTATATGCACAGCGTTTTCCCTAAATTTGAAAGTAGAAGGCACAAAAACTGCTTGAACAGGCCGAAGACAACCGAGCCTTCTATGGGGTCTGGGGGCATGCTCTCCGGGGGCATGCTCCCCCGAAATGTTTTTCAATATGCATGTTCACAGATGGATTCTGGAGCGATTTAGAGTGCTTTTCTTTCTGTTATCTTTAGGATATTTTGTAACATACGCCAGTTTATAATACTGCCCTGCCATGGGAAATACTCAAATACACTGTAACATCAAGTTTTTTACTTCAAGATTCTATTTCATCCAATTTTAACAGGATTTGCTTCTCTGTTAAATGGTATGGTAATTGTCGAGGGTTTTTTTTCCAGATGAATTTTGAGCCTGTTAAGCTAACCTAGAACCCTGTGTGTGTTGTGTGTTGGCACGTGTGTCTGTCTACCTTCTGTATTGTCTGAACCACACATGTCTAATTTGTGAACATTGTTAATAATTCATACACACTGTGTATAACATTTCCATTATGATAACAACTCATAGAGAATGGTGGTTGTTTACGAGTCTTTCCAGACATCTATAGTATCACTGATTTCTTAGTATTTTCGGTTTGATTTTCAAAGACTAGTGATTAGTTGTCGTGTAGAAAATCTGTGCAATTTGGCCCCGTTATGTATGTACATTACTCCTTACAGTACATAAATTCAAGTCACTTAGTCCGTACAGTTATTGGTATTCGAAAAATCTAATTTGTTTTTATTTTTCTTAATTTACAGTATGTAAGAAATACTAATTTACAGTATGTAAGAAATACATTGTAGAATACCGCACTCTTGTCTGTTGGATAACAATTATCTTTCAACTCATTGTTTAAAAATGTATCTAAGCAGAAAAACTGAAACAACTCATAAATGGTATCTAACAACTACTCATGTTGTATTATCTATTTCCAAGATGTTTTTACAATTATGTATATAGCTTTGTCACAATGTAATACAAATAGTAACCACCATTTTACATCAATTATATTGTTCTATTTTTCTTATTACATACACATAATGAAATATTTTCCCATTCATTTTTATTGCCATTCCAAATTCTCGAGATACATGTATATTTGAGACATGAAATGAAATGATAATTAACCGTTAAGATCATAGATTTAACATGTTGTGGTTGAGACAATAACTATTTGCATGTTTGTCTACTCAAGTATATCTATCCTACAACCCTGCATGGCTAGTTCTTCTCATGTGTGTACTCTCAAGTCTTTAATATGCTGAAACAGCTATATTATACAATCTGACAAAAATTGTAGATTAGTCTCAATTTTCTGTATTTTTAATTGTCAAATTAAACTTCAGCATCATTAAATGTATGTGTACGTATGCTAGTTTCCACAGTTTGTATCTTTTCATTAGTAAAATTAGCTACTTTTAGCTTGATGCTAGTTGTAGTAACTATTGTTAATTATGATTGGTAGTAGTAAATGTATGTTTAAAAATGACTACTCAGCAATGTTATTTTCAATTAGCAATATTGTACTTTGTAATCGCATTTTGAACTATTTAAAGACTGTGTGCTGCCTATAACGCTTCAAAATGGAACATACAACCCAAAATTACAGTAAAAGTAATTACAACCTTAATTCAAAAGAAAATTGAATGCTTTAATATAGAATGTAGTTCTGCATGATTAAAGACTTGTTTTAGTATGAACATTTCATTGACAAACTTATTCTCCTCATGGATTGATGACACATTCCCTAAAGAACTTTTACAATAATATAATTATTTTGGAGTTGAAACATCGAAGAACACACAGTTTGTTTACAATTATTCAATAGTTTGAATTGAATTAAAAGCATTGATTAAGTGGTATGTACAGTAAGCCACGTTTGTATAAAATTATAGCATGTAGATAACTGTAACGTGAATTTATTGTAAACTTTGGATTGTGCCGACATGTTAATGTAGCATAATTATATGTGAGCCATAATTAGATTGATAATGATTCAAACCCATATTTTACATGTATGTTTAGTTCCAACTATGTGTACCAGTAATACCGGTAGTTACATGTAGCATGTTAGCATGCCATACTAATAGTGATAGAATAGAATCTACCCCACTCGTTTATAATATGGTTGTTTAAGCATTATGTTTCTGCATAGATCTGTATGTTGTGAAATTCATGCTTTTTTTGGAAATCTACTAGTACATTGTATGTATACATTGTGACTAATTGAGTTGCAGTACTTAACACATTTATATGTCAAAATATCACTGCTACAAAGTATAAATTTACATATTAATGTACTTATATACAATGCACTAACACTTAATATAGAAGTCGTTTACATATTATGGATTAGCTTGCCTGTATACAATATGCTTTGTAACACTGATACTGCGTCATATTACATGTACATGCATATTTCTATAACTATTATAATTTATTAGTGCTACAATAATGACTTGGGAGTAAGTACCTCTACTTCTATGCGTAATTCTTAATGATGTGCACAGCCAATATCATATGCAGTACGGTTTCTATAAATACACAAGGCTGTCGAACTTTATAACAATCGATTTCAATCAACCTGTTTGAAATCCAATAGCCACTGATTATTAATTAATATGCTCAAATGGTGTCATTAAACAAACCAACTTTATCTTTAACTTTTTTTTCCATTAAAGTGAATGGCATTTTGGAGGAATTAAAAAAATTGGCTTATATTTGGTATCCGCATGTTTTGTAGCATCTTTACTATGTACTACCAATTTCCAGATTTTAGTTTATTCAACAGATGGCCGACGTTTTATTTTTATATTTCATGTTATTCAACAGATGGCTGTTTTGATTGAAAACAAATCTTATTGCATCTATATACAAAGTGATTGGGCACAAGTTGTTCAACATACTAGGGTTCTTTATTCCTGACCATACATGTATGTTAAATGCATTTATATAATGTTCTTTTGTTGTTTTTAGATTATTCGACGCCAGGTCCCTGGAGTGCGACGAATTGGCTCCCACCCACACCTACCACACTGTAAGTAATATGAATATGTGAAGGACATTCCAATGTTTAACGTATTTGATCGAAACCGGCTGACGTATATAAACTGCACATTGAGCATGGTAAATAAATTACTGGAGATGGATGCAACATATACAAAGAACTTTGCCCATCATCCTCCGCTCAAGTCCAATGTGCAGCAAAATCTGTGCATATTTAATGAGGGAGCTGCAATCTAATTGGATGACGCTTTCGAGACAATTTATTTCGATGGAGTTATCTCATTTCTCAAAAAAAATTACCGGAGACCTCTTACACAAATCCTCCACTCAAGTTCGATGTTGAGAAAAAATCCAAGAATATTTAATTAGGCAACTGCAATCTGATTGGATGACGGTTTCTGCTAGTCACTTAAGCCTGTGGAACTCTTGTATTATCCTCCACTTGTGTAATTTACTACATGTATTTTGTGTCTTGAATAGATTTGACAGGATGTACAGATGGCAGTGTTCGTCTGTGGGAGTGGGGACATGCACAGCCTCTGACAATGCTGCGACAACCAGGAACATTCCCAAAGGTTACAAAGGTGCTGTTCAATACGCAGGGAAACAAGGTAAATTTGCCCCTTTTGACCCTCATCCATATGACTTTGTATATAATAGGTTATTGAAGACATTGTGTCATTGTTTAATGCAATGCTGATTACTCATTGTTCTATTTTTTTCAGAGTTGTGTTAGTGATATTGAAGGTGGCATCTGTCTATGGCAGGTTGGACTTGGAAGTAATTTCAACAAACCCATTATGGTAATATTAATATAACTTCGTAACATACATGGTTTAGACATCTATATAGGATGTACTTGCCTCTTTGTGCATATCCTTTTACATATCCATGACCTTTTACTTTCATCTACTTATACAACAGTTTAAGCACATCATATAATTCATATAATTATATGAAACCCCTCTAAACCAGATCCTCAGTAAACCGGAATTCCCTCTAAACCAAATTCATCTGACAGTCCCGTAAAGCCGTAATGATATTTATTTAAATCTCAGTATACCGAACACCTATCTGAACCAACTAGTTTTGAACTACATGTATTCAGATGATTGCAATCTGCAGTCTGGTTTATCAAGACTATGACCAGGTTGACTATTAGCGCCACCTACATGTATTATCAAAATGTTCACCATTAACAACAAGCAATGAAAAAAACAAAACAAAAACAGGCAGTGAACATGGTCCTATTAAGCTGTATCTTGTATCAAAACGGAACAAATATTGCAGCTTAACTAGTATTCTCATTGTCATCTATTTTATGTCTGTGATGTACCAAACAAAGTCTGGTTTATTTCAAGTCATCTATTTTATGTCTGTGATGTACCAAACAAAGTCTGGTTTATTTCAAGTCATCTATTTTATGTTTGTGATGTACCAAACAAAGTCTTTGGTTTATTTCAAGTCATCTATTATATGTTTGTGATGTACGAAACAAAGTCTTTGGTTTATTTCAAGTCATCTATTTTATGTCTGTGATGTGTATTGTACCAAACAAAGTCTTTCGTATTAGGTTTTTTTCAATTTCTATTTTTATTCAGAGTCTACACTGCCACAACAAAACAACTAGTGACTTTACGTTTGTCGGATCGTCAAGTTTAATTGGTACAGCTGGACATTCGTCGGAGAGCAAGAACGTATGTCTGTGGGACACACTACTTCCACAGCGGAGCTCCCTGGTCCATGGTCAGTTGTCCATCTCTACAACAGCTAATACATAACATGTCATCATAGTTGTTGAACACAGCGATTGTTAACTCTAAAGTGACCTTTTAATTTTTTTTATAGGCTTCTTTTCAAAGACATTGTCTCAGATATTGCTTTTTTTGGAAACTGACTTTCGTCATTAACAGTTGAGACATTTTATACATTTAAATATTTTAATAAAACAAAGAAATGCTTCTATTATCCTAAAGGACTCAATTACAAATACATTAAAATTAGTACAAATGCAGATCTATGTAAATGTACATGTATTAAGAATAGTGAACATTGGATGGCCTGTATTAATTCTGAAAATCCATAGATTTTTATCCTAATAAATGTTTAGTTTATGCCATAGTAGACAGGCACTTGACAATAATAGTGATGTATCAATAAGAATTGCTATAGTACATTGTAATAAAGACCACATTGACCCTAATTGGTACAGACTACAGCCTGTATTACCGAATGGTTATTTTTACGTATAACAGAACGTTCTCCATGACAATAGCATGGACGTTGCACTATTAATAATTGCTTGATTATGTTTTTAACTTGTTATTTTTCAGCATTCATTTGTCATGAACATGGGAGTCCTGCTCTTGTGTATGCACCTCACCACCAAATCCTCATCAGTGGAGGTCGGAAAGGAGAAATATGTATCCTTGCAAGGCAAAACTGACTGGTCATATAAGCTGTTAGTAGCTTGTTGCCGCATGGTAACTACTAGATCAGAACAGTCTGTAATTGATTGTAGTTATTATATTGAGAGAGAAAATCCATTCTTTTTTAATGATATGGAAAATATTTCATGTTCCATATCTACTGAAAAATCGTAGATGTTTTATTTTTTATGTGTGGTCATTTTTATGCATGCATTACATTAAATAAAGAAAAAGGATCGTGATATTTTCAACGAGTTCATATTTTGCCTATCTGCATCAAAGGTCAAGGTCACTGTTTCTGAAAATAGAAATTTTGAATGATTGCAATTCATCAGTCATGATCTTGATATTTATGATTAATATTGTGAATTTTCAATGCATTGAGGTTGTTGGGGAGCGACACGTAGCTCAGAGGTAGATGGGTCGAGAGATCAATCCTCCACAGTGAAAACATTTTTATGGGCTATTTTCCGTTCCAGCCAGTGATCCACGTCTGGTATATCCGTGTGCTATCCTGTCTATGGGAAAGTGCACATAAAAGACCCCTTGCTGTCATTCGTGGAAGAGTAGCCTATGTGCTGGAGCAGGTTTCCTCTGTGACCATGTGCCAGTATAACCATGAGTCTGAAGTCCAAAACCGCCAATTTATAATCGATGTGTTTCTAGTGGCGTCGTTAAATAAAACAACTTTACTTTATATATAATAGGTTTGACAAATCATAATAACTGAAATTTCCAAACAAAACGGATTTTGACCATTTTTTACCACAAATTGGCACAAATGCCCATTACATTTTTTGTCATACCTGGGGTCAATAAGAGTGGCATTTTTTGGTATCAGCACCCATTTATACGTATAATAGGTTTGAAGAATCATAGTAACTGAATTTTCCCAAAAGACGGATTTTGACCATAATTATTTGACCAAAAATTGGCCCAAATGGCCATTTTGTCGTACCTGGGGTCAATAATAGTGGCATTTTTTTAATCAGCTCCACTTTTTACATAGAATAAGCTTGTCTAACCTTGGTCACCAAACATTCTGATTAAAGCCATCTATTTCCTAGGATAGTCATATTATTATAGTGCGACCGTGCGAGTGAGTAAGTGAGTGTGCTTTCTTGCTGGTATATCTTAATTTTATATTTATTTATTTATTTATTTATCAATGGGTCTGTGAACCTGTATGATTTCAAGACATGGATGTATGAATGTATGTAAAGTAGTGAATCGGGACATCCAACCGAAGCCAACCAAGCCCAACCCTAAAAAAATCGTGTTAAATGTATAATTATACGGTAGGGGTTTTCAAAAGATTTTATTCCACAAAATGTTAATATATAGCTGTAAAAATAAAAGCAAATAAAATAAAATTTGTCAAATATATTATTTCTGATCTCCCTCCTTCCCCCCCCCCCACCCTATGAGATGAAATCACGTAATGTTCTTTTGGGTTGTGATAAATAAATACCCGTCCCCTGGCCTCCCTCCCCTGACCATTTCACATCTTTCCCTATGTGCAATTCAGTGATGGTATTAAACGTTATACAATGATATTTACTTGTTGTTTGATCCGTCCATACCAACTCAAAGCATACACAACGATCTAGGATAGAGTCTAGTAAACACAAATAATAATGGTAAATTACTCGCCAACAACAAATACAGAAAGAAATGCGCCACCAACAATTGCTTCCATCATAGGAAATTAAAAAGATCTATGATTTTTCGGAATTTGTTTATTATTAACTCATTACTAAAATCATAACAAATTAGAATGATTTCATTCTTGAAAAAAACTTGATACATTTAATCAGGGTGTGCACTTTACGGTCTGCCGGTTGCCAATGGTAACTCAACATAGCCTCGGGCAAGTCAAAATCTTATCACGCGTCGCCCGCGTGGCTACCGAAAATTTAAAGTGCAATTTAAGTAAGGTTTTGTTTTAAAAACAAATTTCAGTCGCGGGCCATTCAAAAGTTGTACGGGCGAGTCAAAGTGTTGCTGTGAGTGGCCAGATTGGCCAGTCACAAAATATCCCAAGTACATACCCTGTTTAATGGTATATAGTTTTATATCCTCTATATAACTATGTTTTGAGCTCTAAAACATTTACCTTTCATGTTCCTTCAACGCTAACGGGCTAGCCTAGTCGCAGCATGCTGCCCGGGGGTGAGTGGTTGAGTAAATACACCCACACCCCACCCCCACACATACTCACCCCGTCGTGTGATTACATAATAAGAAATACTCGCCATTTTCTGTTCCGAAGTAATAAACTAATGTTTACAAAACCAAATAAAAATATCCCACACTTGTAGACATGGTGTTATTTGCCTGGTGCTTCATCACCTCAGAACAGAATAGAACAGAATTTATTTACACTCTGGCCATTGTGCTTGCTGTGTTTTATAGTAACATGCACAATAATGTCTGTACAATTTCATGGGCGTCACTTGGTGGGTGAGAGTGGGGTGGGGGGAAATGGGGGGGGGGCCAGCATGCAAATGTCAGCCCTGTCCACCACTCCCACCCGTCCCCCATCCCAATTTTAAGTATAAATAACACATTACCACCCAGTAATATATTATTGTATACCATATACAGGCGACCAGGATTCACCCCAAAAAATCTGTTTTGGGTGAACGGTGGTTGCTTAACAAAAATATTAAATTTTGTTACAAACGGTCCCCAACCCACACTCAACTTTTTTTTCAGAAAATGACGCCCAAGTGTAAAATGTTTTTATTGTTAATAGCAGTGAATAGCGTCCACGTAAGAATGAAATAGTAGAATTGGTGTAAATATTTGACATTGTATAATAATAATAAATAATTTATTAATAAAAACGAAAATATACATAATGAACTATTCTTGTTCTTCTGTTTTCCAGTTCAAATATAATATTTTGGCGCAAGACTACTTTCGTAATAGTTATAACGTATTTACGTGCTTATATCCAATTAAGGTTCAAGCACATCTGGCATGTTCACGCAGTCCAGCTACCTCGACTGCTTGTTATATTTGAAACCTACTCCTATATTATGTTTGGTATTAAGTACTAAGGGATCTGTTGTGTCCATTTTACCACAGACAAGACATCACATACCACAGCCTTTGTTGACACTGTTCGGTGTAAGTGGAAGTACACCTACCCCACTGAGCCTTGCGGAGCACTCACTCTGTGTTGGAGCCGGTGTAAAAGGAATGCAAGTCCGGCCGGAATGCAAGTCCGGTTATATCATAACCAAATGGATTAAATAATAAAATAAATCTTTACGGAATGAAACAAATAGTCTGATCCATAAAACTAGTTAGTACCTACAAGTCCTAGTGTTAATCTAAGAAAAAGCGCAATAAAACTATGTGTTTTATGCAAGTCTGGTTCGGACTAGGATTCCTAGTTTACGGCTAGGTACGTAGGTCCTGTAGCATTTTACATTGTGTCGGACCTGTATTCCTACGGTCTTCTATTCCTATTACACCTGCTTGTCCAACACTATTTTTAGACAAATATATGATCGTGTAGACAGACCTTTAAACAAATTGTTATCTTTGTTTTATCTTTACCGATCCTTGTCATTGTCAATCTGACCTGGGGAAATAAAAAATAACACACCAATTAATTATAAAACCACTTAATACGTTTATACTTTAGCCAAGATGGCCGTTACGTGTTTTATTTTATTTACGCAATGGCTGATGCATAACAGGCTATAAATTTGACTTTCTTAACCGTGACCGTATACATATTCATTGTCACGAACCTTTGATCGATTTCCTTTCAGTTCGCAGACCAAAGTGTTCCTAATGGTTTCCGTTATAGGGAATTTTCACAACGGCACAATCGGAAGAGTGACCGACTCTTGTACAAGTGACCCTTGTTCGAGTCTCCCTAGAGGAAATCGAGTTACTTGTTATATCAGATTCTGACCAGATAAAAGTGTATTTGCTTAACGACACCACTGGAACATATTTATTATAAATTAGCGGTTATTGGATGTCTAACGCACGGTAATATTGACAACTGGTCACAGAGGAAAGCTATGTTTCCTCGAATAACTGTAAATGATCTGTTATACATGTGCACTTTCCCACAGACAGGATAGCACACACCACGGACTTGGATAGACCAGTCGTAGATCACTGGTCAGAACGGGAAATAACACAATGGGTCCCCTGAGGAGGGTCGATCCTTTGACCCATCGAGCGCTCTTGCGTTCTCTGTTCTGACCAGAGCCAGATCGAGGGAAAATGGATTTCCGTTTATTTTTGGTAATTAGTCTACCGTATAAAAATACTACTACTACCGCTACTACTACCACTACTACCGCTACTACTACCGCTACTACTACCACTACCACTACCACTACTACTACTACTACTACTACTACTACTACTACTACTACTACTACTACTACTACTACTACTACTACTACTAC
>JAULBR010157326.1:0-17065 GCA_032355825.1 Melanodrymia aurantiaca | reverse complement strand
TCAACTTCCTGGACCTTTTGGTTATTTATCATTCCAACCAGTGATCTATGACTGGTACATCAAAGGCTCTGGTGTGTAATATCTGGTCTGTGCAAAAGTGAACATAAAAGACCTCCAGCTGATAATCTCTAATACTAGTGTCAAAAGCAGGTTTTCTCTGAGACCATGTGTAGACATAACCTTGTCTGATATCCAATAGCCGATGATAATAATCACTGTGTTCCAGTGGTGTTGTTAAACAAACAAACAAACAAACAAACAAACAAACAAACAAACTGTGTCTTGAAGATGCTAATAATTTACATCATACATACATGTAATGTGAAATAAACATATACATGTACATGTACACATGGTTTATGATGCATGGTAGTATGCAGAAATTGTTCACAGCTTATGCAATGTCACCGACAACCAACTACATAAAGTATGTGATGTAGTACACAACCACAAAGGTTAATTGAACCTTCTCACCTTTAGCTGAGAGTATATATTTTGTATAATTAACACCTATAAATTATTTTGGATTCTGTCCTACATGCTAAAGAGGACAGGTACTTATTTGTGTTACCGGTCACAGTCAACCACGAAAATCCAAGTCAGTGTCAGATAAACACTGAAATTGTTCAACCGATGCAATTGAATACTATAGCATAAAGTATAACTCAAAGTATAAAAAGTTTGTTTGTTTAACAACACTACTGGAACACATTGAATATAAATCAGTGGTTATTTGATGTCAAACACTTGGTCACAGAGGAATAATAGAAATGGATCTTTTATTTGCACTTCCCACAGACAGGACAGCACACATGATGGCCTTTAACAGACCAGTCATTGGTTGGAATGGGAAATAACCCAACGGATACTCTGAGGAGGATAGATTGTTCGACCCATTCAGCCTCAGGCGGCACTCTTGTGCTGAGTTACGCCCAACTCCCCACTCCCCACTCCCCAAAGTATAAAATAACGTCATAAAAGCCGACTGTTTGCGACTGATTGATATAGCTCAATGTCAATAAAATAATTGAAAAAATTGATACTAAAAGTGTTTATTTGCATTGGCAGGATGAAGGCGATCAATCTCCGATGCAGCAGAAGAAGGTAGAAGACATTTGGAGCTCGACTGAGAGTAAGGCTGCCAAGAAGTGTGGCAGGAAGAGTTGGCCACCGCAAACCACAAGTTCAGCTGCAGCTAAGAGTAGACATCGACCGGGTGGATCTCCACAGTTGAACTCCACTAAATCCAGCACAGTGGAGGAAGAAAAGATCTCAAAACGTGACACTCTAGTAAAAAGTAAATAGTCATTTATTCAGCTAGAACTATATTGAGACATCATTTTAAGGATGTGATTTTCTGTTTACAGTCAAATTTCAATAACTGAAACAGAGTAATCTGATGAGCCAAATTAAAATCCTGTATATTATATACATATACACATACATGTAGTTAAATTGAAAGGTTAGAACAATTTCGAGTGGGGTGCAATGATATGGGGAGTCGTGATACAATACATATCCCAATATGAGGGTTACGATTCATATCGCGATATTTAGCGTTTCATAGCAAACTAGTTTATGACATGATAACGTTAATACAATGTTCAACGTCATGCCACAAGCATACATTGTTTTTTATTGTCTGTACGGTTTCTGTAAACATTATTGTAAATTCATACTTTTTATTGTATTTTTATGCAAATATATTCAAACATGTGGGGTGATATCATTGTATGTCAACATGTTAATCTACTTATTTGTTATTAATAAATTGACTAACTTGTTGAGTGTTAAGCCAAAATACATTGATACAATCGAGACTAAAGGTTGTTGTTTTGCAGATTGTAAGTCATCAAAAGTGAAGAAATCTCCAAATTCAAAAAGTGAAAAGACACCAAAGCCTCCACAGACCGAAGTGTCGTCTATTGACCCTTCTCTCTATTCCGATCCAGCATTATACTTACTGGACAAAATGTTCCAGAGCTCTTCCTCATCTAGTCAGATTAGTTCTGACGGATATTACAAGGACAGTTCAAAAACACTCACTGAGCACGACTTGTACCAAGAGTCTAAAAAGTATGACATTCACAGTGAAGCAGTATCACGCGGCATAAAACCAAAGATATCTAATCAGACGGGTGAGAAACACAATAAATCTAGTCCAATAGATAACGAGAATACTGAAAACAATGAAGACGATAAAGTAAGCGAAGCCGGAACGTACACAATCGAAGCCGATGTTGACGATTTCGATGAAGAAATTGCACGAAGTAACATTGATGAAATATTTGGCATGTGTCTTGAGAATGCATGTCTGGACAGACCAGTTGTAAACGATACAGTACCGTTTATTGATCGAGACGAAGTTAAACGGGAGACGGTTGTAACTGCAAGTTTTCGTTTTCGAGGGACCAGCATGGAGGTGAAAGCGGGCAGTGCTGACACTCTCGAAGATTTGGAATCTCCAGATAATAGACTTGAGGTGAGATAAAGTGTACATATCATAAAAAATTTGTAGGGCTGATTTTTGGAGTTGCTGAAAAATATGACTTTCCCAAACAAAACCCATTATTGTCAGACGAAAATTTAGTTTTTTGTGGCAGACTGCCATTATGCATCTGATTCTTTCATAAAATATTATGTAGCCTTTTTAATTTCTGCCATATTTAGAAGAAAAAATCTCTACATCAGAAATGGGGCATTTTAAAAATGAAATTTAGTAATATTTGTACAGGACTAGAGTTGACGTCATGTTTAGGGATGTCAGATTTCTTGGTGATGAGTTTAAGTAATGCCAGTGATATCTCCTGCAAAAGCCACTAATGGATGATATAAAGTGACTGCACACAAATATTTCCTTGGCCATCTGATAAGTTTTTTTCTTCTGGTTTTGTTATGTTCAAATGTTTGCTAGGCTCACTATTACAGATTCAGGTTAACCAAGTATTTGAAGCCAATAAACATTATAAAAACATCTTAGCACTAAATAACTTCATACGAAATAGATTGAATGTAATCAGATTCTTAACTGTATTGAATTTGCTGCACAAAAAAGCAGGATGTTAGTGACTACATTTGTGCAATATATTTTCAAATGTGTTGCTATGCTGCTAATTGCACTTTATGGCCAATACGTGTTTGTAGATTTTATCTGGGTTGTTAACAAACAGCCGTAAAGTGTTTGAATCTTTCTGCTTTCCATTACTTGCATAGATAATATTTAAACAGTACATAACTGGCTGAATAAAGTTTATAGTTGTTTCTCATAGTTGTTTAAGGGACTGTGCATCAATGTCAATGTGTTTCACAATCCAAAAAAAAAAAAAAAAAAGAACTTGTCCCCCCTCCACTCCGTTCCTCCCCTTCTAACCCCAATATAAAACACTGATCAACTCTCGACAGATGTTTTTAAATGAAAAGCATTTTGAACTCTGCTTTTACCCTCTCCATTGTGCAACACATTGACATTTATTCACAGTCCCTAAAGATATTTAGTAACTGGTTTGTTATTTGGATTTGTTTGTATGCAACCATCCATTGTTTAGATCACACTGTTATATTTGTAGGTCTAGACTAAAGTGTTCTTAATATAGTTGTGTTATTTAGCAAACACGCAGAAGAAAAGGTTTAAGTACACATGTATATATATATATATAGTAAATGTAAAACATTGTTTATAACAAAGTTTTTATTGGATTATTGAAGGTTCCATACTTTTAAGAAAAACAATCAACTTCATTAAAAAGATCTGTGATCACAATTTTGTCTTAGAAAGGGTCCGATTTATCGGTAGGCTTGGACTATCGCTAATCTACCCAAGTCTTGATGGAAGGAGATACCGGCAAAGTAATGTAAAAGCTTATCGGGTAAATCATATGTCTTGAATGTCAAATACGACAGCTGTGTACTGGCAATATTGCATGTCTGGAATATTAATGGGAGACAACTCTTGCTGTCTCCAACTAGAGCCTATTATCAATAGATAACTAACTGAATTGTGCTTATACAGAAATCTTTTGTTAGTTTTACATTTGTTTGATGAATTCATTTTTTATTTGTCATCGGTTAGTGATTTTCTACAGGATATTGAACTTTGGAAACAGTATTGGCAAGAAATATCTGTGAATGAATGTGTTCTCTGATATGTTTACACTGTAACCATGAGCAACAAATAGGCCAAACAGTGGATTGGTGTGTACACTGAATGAGTGAAGTATGTATCAATGAAGTATGTGTTATGGTCATACACATTATTATTTATAGCTGTGTTGGCCGGGAATAAAAAAATTCTTTACATCATTTGATCATTTTGATGTCGTGTGGGGTGGTAAGTTGATCGTATTTTGATTTTGGAAGAGTTTGTATGTTTTATAAAATGTAATACAGCGATGTAAGTGTAAGTTATTTGTTATATATATATATATCCATTCAATGATGTATGACTACATGTATATAGTTGAAAGTGGACTGGTTGTGTCTTAAATTATATTTATGTCACCTTATACCGCAGTAATAAATAATTTCATACATTCTTAAGTATTTTGTTTACGTACTGCTGCAATAGAAATTTCAGAACTTTGTAAACTTCCTCTATTTTCTCAATATCAGTAATTTAGCATTCTAATTTGTTGTACATTCTTTGTTTTTAAATGTTTTGCTATTCAAATAGATGACACAATTGTGTTATCAAACTACTAGTATTCATTTCTTTAGATACATATATAAATGACACATTAATTACCTCTGTCCTCACGTAAAGCATTTTCTTACTGGGTAACCATACGTGAAATATTCCTGAAACTAATCTGGGTTGACAGTTTTATTTGTTGTACTTATAGTCTGAAGATCAGGATGATAAGTTAAAAACAATTTTGAACAGCTTCAAGTACATGTACATTGTAGGCCTACAACTATTTTAAGCATCAATAAGCATTACAGAATTGAGACGGATATTTCAAGACATTATGTGTAAAGAAATACATCCAAATTCTGTTATTATAACTAACAACAGGTCCTAAGTTGATTATGGATATAATAATCAGTGGACAGGTACATTTAAAATAATTGCGGCCCATAGAACATGAACTATCAGTACTAATTTAAACCGTGACCTTTATAACTGATGTGTAAGTTGGTTTGGTGACTGGATGATTAGATGTTTTGATGGCACTATCTATCACATCAACTGCAGTGCACTGCATCGTGCTTTGATGTGGTGTCAGGTTGTCATGAGCGTGGACTCCATGTGACCAAATATTCCTGTCTGCGGTGTATCTCCGCGGTGTATCTCTCCGGGCTTTCACTCCTGGATAGTCGGCAAGTGTTGGATATTTTCAGCAGGATCTCGCATCACATGTTGTTTGTTATTAAACACAAGTTGTTCTCTTCTAGTATATGATTTGCAAACAGTGAAAACAATTATTCATTTACATTTAGTCTTGATTCACAGGATTTATTTTACAATGTTAGAAGTTTGTTAACTGGGAGTGGTTTTGGGAAGATATTTTAACAGTGTTGGTGTTTAGTTTTCACACAGTTGGTGTCTACATTCCAGGTAAAACATATTTTTCAGTTTGTTTACTTTTAGTTTATGTGTATTTACATCTACTTTTATACTACATGTACAACATGATGTACATGTATTTATGAAGTAATAGATTTTAAATTGATATTGATAGGTGTTTGTTTTTGTTTGATCTAAAATCATTTGTTCAGCAGTTGCATAAGTGTAGTAATTTTGTCTTCGACAATATGAATCAAAATTTATTTCGCAAAGTAGTGGTAGATATATATTTTTTTAAATAAAGCTATTATATTTACATGTTAATAAAATTACCAGATTATAATTAAACTATTTCATCTATTTCAAACACTTGGGTAACTTCTTCATGTAAGGTTAATTGAAGACGTATTATTTTTTGCCATTCCTAAACCAATATTGATATAAAAATGTTTTCTCATTTCTATACTTCTGTTTAACATGTTGTGTATGGCGCAATCTGTGTATGCTGCATGTTATGTGTACAGCAATGATTGACAGTTAATTGAAATGTGCCTCAGGCATCACCAAGCAAGAGGATTAAATACACATATTTTGATTGGTTGACAACCATGTTTTAGTAAGTCGCGACAATCACTGTAGAAATAAAATTTAGAAAAAACTCCACTTTATTTATGGATGCTATATACAGCAATCACCTTGCGATACAAGTCTATGTAAGAGGTCGTCTTGCCAGCTTTAGGTTGAGTTTTTAATCTGGGTGACGTGTGTTTGTTCTGGGAGTTTCACCTGGCTGGCTCCAGAGCCGCACTTTAATTTAGTGAAGCTGACAGGAACGTGTGTGCTCACCTGATTAAGTCGGTTTATTAGCGATTTCAAGCAACTTGCCGTCTTATTTCTACAGGTAGGAGTGCTTTGTATGTTTTGGGACTCACACATACACATATATATAGTGTTGAATCTGATCATTGGTTTCACTAAAACAAAATTAAGTCATTTTTAAATGTTCAATTTCAGGCAAAATGTATTCTAGAACGTTTTTTTATTATTTACATGTACATGTATATTTATACATGTACCGTACATGTAAATAATAAAAAACGCAATATGTACTGTTCGCTGCATTGGAGGATGGGAAGAAAGGTTGTAACTAATACATGTATGCCACACAACACGCATTAAAAATACTACATAATGTAATATAAGAATTGAAACAAGACATAAAATTTATTACTGAAAAACGAAATGTTTATTATGAGTTATATCTTATTTTATTATTAAGATAATAGATAAATGAAGGCAAGAATGTTTATTTGGGTGAGTGAAACTATGAAGTAAATCCAATAAGTGAATAATGATCATTAAATATATCAAACTAAATAGCATCAAATTTTCTTTTCATAATGTTAAATAGATGTGATATATACAGTTAAACTTCCCTATCTCGAGACTGAATGGACAGAAACAACAAGCTCACCAGGCCAGTGATCTCATTTTATCCATCATCATCGCCAGACGTACACACATGTACCTCACAATATACAGGGAATTTGAGATTACAAAGATTAAGATATACATTTACAAGCCTACATGTATGGTGGATTCCTTCGAGGCCCTCAAGCAACTGAAATGACCTTTTAACATTATAACAGGATATAACAGGACACAACTATTGGATGTTAACTAAAATAACGTTCTAACATTATAACTGGATGTAACAGGACACAACTATTGGATGTTAACTAAAATAATGTTTTAACATTATAACTGGATGTAACAGGACACAACTATTGGATGTTATACGCAAATTAATTTGCATATAAATAAAGGAAAAATGTCATCTTAGTTTATCTACATAATTGCATACATTTATTATATGATTATAAAAATGAACAGAAATTTCAAAATGTCATTATATTACATAAAATTGTTTGGTCTATGAAGTATGAATTGATCACCAAAACATGCACCTGGACAGTTAGAACATTTTAAGGTCACACTATTATCTGGAGATGCAGCGGAGACAAACGAAACCTTTTTACTCAGATTAGAGAACTGAATTGGGGTTTAATTATTTTATGATATAGATAATTTCTGACAGCTGTACACAAATGTATGTGTAAGTTACTATATTATTAAAATATTTGTGAACCACTGGTAACTGGCTTGTCATGTTCCACCTCCATGGACATTTGGGGCATTTCACACACATTACCCGGCTGTTGATAGTTTGATACATGTGTTATGTGTTACTTGTTTATGGAATTGTGTTGTACTCTAGTGGTTTAAAACCTTTGTTATAATTTCAAGTTGATATTTGTATGTTAATTGTTTTTCACATTGGTTAATCTGCTAGTACAGTATAATTATGTAAAGAAGTAGATTTTGTATTGAATTGGCAGCTCTATAATAGTCAAAATGAAAGGAGAATTAATTGTAATGTGTTTCAGAGGAGGAAAAAGATAAAGTATGTTTGTACAGCATAATTAAGTCACCTTTTGATTAATAATCTTCAGCTATTGGATGTCAAACAGTCAGTGATGTCGATACATTGTCTTGGAAGATACCAGTACTGCATATATTATATATATAGTCAGCAAGAGTTCTTTTATATACACTTTCCCATAGACAGGGTAGTACCTACCACAGCTTTTGATAAACCAAGCATAAACTAGTTGGAATGAAAAAACAACATTTACATTGATGGGAATAAATCATCTCAGATTATTGAATGAACAGTAGCAATATTTATAATACACTGGGCTATCCTGTGTGTTGAGGTTTACCTTCATTATCCACTGGCCTAACACACTTGACTTAGTTCACATTCGTGACCCACATATTAAAAAACATATTGGACTATGTTATTACATGGCTGCATGTGGTTTAATTTACCTGAATGGTCCAACATATTGAAAAGACTTACAAGTGAATTCACCATCATTGTCCAAACTCATAGGGTGGGTTGTTAGTGGTATTTCGTTTACCAGTTATAATTCAGTTCACATTTATTAACTGTTAAAAGGTGCCGTTCGCCTTTAATGCCTGTCAGGCTGGTATATGGGTGTTTCAACAGTGATTCTACTCAATGTATGCAAAATGTGAGCATATTCTGCCTACAGTTTGTACATGTTATGACTATATTTTAATTCACTGCTATCGTGTCCTGTTAATTGTTCACGTCCAAAATAAATGCAGACAAGAACAAAATAACACAATCCATCAAATGAGTACGTGGCATTTGTAATATATCTTCGTATGACCTAGCACACGGCTATGTTGAAATCCTTATACTATATATAGAGCATTGACCAGAACTATAAGTCAAGATGTCTTGAGAGTTTTTTGTCCAGATATTTATGACTATTCTGAAATCTTTGTTGTACATATACATTTACATCTAATTCTACTGGTGTTCTCCATACATGTATATTCAGTGATACTGGGAATTTATAGAGCTTTCAGACATACCTGTTCCCTGACAACTGAACATATATAGGCCTGTAGGTTTCACCTGTGATCTGTACATAGTTCCTAGTCATGTCGTGGCAACATGTTATAATAGATTTATTATCAATAAATATTTAATGTATTCATGTACTTTAATTGTGGGAAAGATTATTGATCAATCTTTACAAAAGTCAAAGTACCTAATTGCATTATATGTTTTTAGTCATTAAATGATTTGTAGTAGTTTCATAATCATTGGCAGTCTTTGTAGTTTTTAAGATTCTTTTTAAGATTATTTTAAATCCCGAGTTCTTATTTAGTCCAAGTGTCTATGGATAAGTATTTTAAATCCCAAGTTCTTATTTAGTCCAAGTGTCTATGGATAAGTATTTTAAATCCCAAGTGCACATCCATTGTGTTTCAGTCGTGTTCATATAAAACTCAATAGTATTAATTGTGCTGTTTAATTTTCCTGTTAACTCAGTTCATGATTTAATTTAATCAAACCGGTCATTTACAAGTAGTGTATATATAATTATATATATATTTTGGTATTGAATTTTCATGATACGGTAATGTAGACATAATTATGACCTTAATAATATTTTAATGGCTGAAAATGGCTTACACTGACAGTCGCGATACGTTTAATATTGGGCATTATGTACAGGATATGGGGTTAATGGTGAACATATAAAGGTAATTGTATTTGTTATTACCTATAATTTTAATAGATGGATGTTTGAACGTGGTGTTAAAGCTGTACTGTATATTTTGATGTGACACTATCTTTATGAACTCTGTTACACAGAATTAGAAATGTCTTTCACTTTAAGCAATTAATAATGACAAAACTTCCTTATAACTAAAAAAGCATAATAATATAAAATATATATAGTATAAATTAAGGCATAAATGTTTGGTTTCTTGATCTTTAACAAGAATCATTTATATATCTATAATATCAATTTTTTCAATCCAGGTAAGCATTAACATTTTCATTCATTTTATTTTGTATGTAAATCGTACTTATCCTATATTGGTAATTCCAATTTTCCAAATGGAATAATGGAGACAACATTGCTTACACTGGTAATTACTGGTAAACATCGCTGTTGTTATTACAATAGATACTTAACACATAATAGAACTAATTATTGTCGTATTAAGTTTTTCTGGTTAACTTTCAGTACTCAGGTTTGCGACAATGTGTTATATATCAAAGTTGTTCTGACGTAGTATGCAGCACTAAAACGTGGCATTAGAAAATGTATTTAAACATTTTTTATATTAAATTATTGTTCTAATTACCTTCTTTTATTATTACAATATATATTTCTTTAAAGAGCTAATTAAAATACATGATCTCCAAAAAGTTGAAATAATAAAAATAAATATTAAAATTAATTGCTAAATTAAAACAAAACAAAATCTGTCAAAGACCATGGTATGTGATATCGTATCTGTGGGTAAGTGCACATAAAAGATCCCTTACTGTTATTCAAAGAAGTGTAGCCTATGGGGTAGCAGTGGGTGTGCTATGTAACCAAGTGTCAATATAACCGTGCATTTGATATCCAATAACCGCTGATTTATAACCTGGTGTCGTTAAACAAACAAACTTTATCTTTTATCCAATTGGTAGACATAATTATGTAGCTCCATTTAAAGTGTCTGATGTATCACTATATATTATGTTGTGATTGTTACCAAGCAGTACCGTACTTTATAGCCTTTCATTGCCCTGACAATGTAAGTAATAAGTCAGGAGGTTCTGTGTTGACATTTGTTTTCTGTGGCATTCAACAGAGTGCAAGCCAGTGGTAACGAAATACAGTTGTATTTTAAAAACATGCAAATCTCCTCATACAAGTAAATGTGAGATATAGCAGAATGTTGAGAATGTCTGGAGACATAATTAACTTACCCGTATTTCATTCAGTGCTGAATTAAGGTACCGGTATAATGCAATATATCATCCTGCCACAGGACTTGTTTGATGATAAGTGCAAGGTAGAACTCACGGAAACATTCCTAAAAATGCTACTTAATTTTGACAATTGGTACTTCATCATTTAGTAGGTTGATGTATGATCCATCCTTTGATATTATTTCCGTTTTCATCATATTAAATCGAAAAAGTGTACAGTAACATCATTGAACTCTGTTTTTATTTGTATGTATGAATGCATATCAGCCAGAAGCTGATATTCAAACTGACTTATTATATATTAACATAATTTGTACTTTTGAGTTTGTACTGTAGCTTTTTACAATTTCTCATAAAACTACCAAGAATGTCAAATGCATGATAACTTGAACCCTATTGTCAATTTGGGCTTTAAAATAATTAACAAAAGTACAAAACTCACAGCAAGCCAATGTAGACATTAAATGCTATGCAAAATATGACTGTTGTTAATAATGTGGTGTTAATTTCAAGCCCTGTCTGTTTATATATATATCTGCTATTACCTCAATAAAAATAAAAGCAATACTTTTTTTCCATTCGGGGTAAAGTATACACACATTAATGATTTTATATATTGAAATACATGTAGATATAATAGTTTCATTTATATTACATGTCAGTTGGGTATATTGCGACTTTCTAATAATTATATGGATTGTTTGAACACTGACTGCTGCAAAGGCAATGAATGCACTCTGTGTCTGCCAGAAACTTGTGACAGGATCTCTTTAACAGTCAGTGAGTTGGATGTGAGGTTGAGTACTAGGTGTGTTTCGCGGGTTATACAGGTATTCGCAGGTATTCGCAGTGCTTGCAATATGTACTTAGTACAGTTCACTTAGAGGTTTTGTTGCTGCACTGTGTTTCTTCAAGTACAGATTATACTTTACAAGTGGATTTCTCTAATCCCCTTATCTCTGTACAGTTTTCTTGTGGCAAATGCGATCGAGACCTGTGTTCTTACCTATAGCTATTTTGATGGTTCAAATTTGTTAGACAGTTACAGGTAGATTTTTAATAACATTATATTTACTTTTTATTTAACATTGGGTATATTATTAAACATTTATAGCATTTTAACACAGTTTTGTTGTGGGTTATTATTAAAGGGTCATCCTAAAATTAATAAAAATTATTAAATCAATTCAAGTGATATAATTTGAAAATTAGATTATGTCCAACCAATGTTGTTAATTATTCACATAGTTTATTTTCTTAGTATTATATATTTTGTTCATGAGATTAATTGTCATGGATTTGCAAGTTATAATAATTGAGTGTTCTTTAGCATAATCTTTTAACAATACTTTTTAATTGAAGTCAGACAACCGTATAATTTGATGCAAGTCTGCACAACACCAACGATCTTGTAGCCCATTTAATATTTCTTTTGGTATTAATTATTCTATTGTTGGTCAAGATGTTGCATAATGTTTGTTTTAAAGTTTTATGCTGTGAATGCCAGTTTAATCGGGTTGCTTAGTGTGTGGCATGTTATGAGTGTTCAACTTTTGGATTACAATAGCGATTACATCCAAAACACCTAGAACTTGTTCAAAGTATTCAAGTGGTAAATCGGAAATACTTTGGAACTGTTAAACTCCCACAGTCAACATGGGACATATATGTATGGACTGTTTGTACATTCTCTTTCACTGAAGACAATTTTAGGACACTGGTGTATTGTGGACAAGTGTTCTATTGTTCAATGCTTTTCATTATTTTTGTGTCAAATGAATGGCACCTGCCAAGTGACCACTCATTAGGATATCTGATATCTTTGTGCTTTGACAGAAAACTGTTGAGAGATAATTCTCAGTTAGTGGACACTATTTGCTTGTCAATTTTGTGGTTCAATTCAAAGAGGACCTACTGACTAAGCAGAGAGAAAATGAATTCAAAATCAAATAGCTTGTCACACGTTTTCAATGTGAATCACGAACAGTTTTTATGGTTCTACAGTGCATTGTATACAAGTCTTGTAAAGGAGATATATTTCTAGAGATCCGAAAGAGTTATTGTGAATATGCAGTGAACCCTGAATGTCTTCTTCGTACAATCATCCTATTCCTCCTGGTGTATTGTATATTTAATATATACGTACAGGCAGTGGGTTTCTGCTCCAGCAGAATGTGAACATTACAAAGTCGTACTCATCTAATAGGTGTCGTTTGGCTTATTGTAGCAGCAATACAAAGCATGTCACAACTGTAGGTTCACTGTGTGGGTGATTGCAAGGAAGATTTATCGTCCCAAAACCACAAAAACCACAAAACATAGAGCATAACGGCAACGCCCAATTTACTAGGATTAATTCACATTTTTACTGGTACTAGTACAGGCTACTAGTCGACTAAAGCCATGGATCAATCGTCATTAGCTGGAAACATCTTCCTGCAGGTAGGTTTCAAACAAATAACTCGGTAACAGGCTTTTAAATTTGTTGTGTAAGATTTGGTTTTCTATTTGTTTCTGTGTTTTGGAGAGGTTTGGTATGTTTACCTAATTTCTATGTGAAATAATGCTATTTTACTCAGATTAAGTTTTAATTTACTGTTTTCCTAGTCTGAAGTACATTATTGTTTTATCTAGAGCTTGTTAATTGACTGGTTTTGAGAAATAATGCAAGATGTTAAACGTGGATGCTTTGTTTATGTCAGAAATGTTATTTAAATGCATTTACTTTCCACACTGATTAATATTAAGTTATTTCCTCATTTTTAATCTCAAAGCCTTCATTTGTGTCATTGCAAAAAGAAATTAATGATGTACATGTACTCTTAAAGTGAATCACTAACCATTTTGGCGCGATGATGTGATAAAGGAGTGAAGCGAGTAACAGAAGAGACAACTTAAATATTTTTGTTAACGTAACTATATTTTTATTGCCATTATCACAACATGTAGTTAACTGAGATCAAAAGTTTATAGCATATTGAACATAAATATATTTATGGTATAGTTTTTTCACCTGTCCTTTTCCAGATTTAGACATCCTTGCCCTATTTTAGTCTAAATTTGTGGTATTGCATTATACTTAGCTTGTTAAGCCAGAGGCATATCATGACAGATAAAAGTTTCCTGTTTATGTTTGACCTATGCGATAATAAGCAATTTATAGATAGAAGTAATTTAACTTCTGTTATTTACATATAAAAAAATACGTCCCACTTTCCAGTTGTTAATTGAATGCTTTTCACATGTAATATTTATTCTTTAACACAGTCACACCCATTGGAAAAACTAAAAGTATGAGATGACTGCTTCATTTTGTACAAAATTAAATAATGTTGAAGAATAAATACATGTAAGTGTCTACTTGTACTTGTACATGTATGGCTGGCTGTATATCACAAGTATCCTTCACATGTACTAATGTGGAATAGTGCTATTCCATCCAATGATACGTAATTTGATGTCAGAAACGAACGTTTGCTGTATACTGAGTCCCTAACATCAAATTATGTATTCAAGGTGGGAATATAGAAATCCATAATAACATATGTACTAGTGTGAGATACATGTGTAGGGTTATTCTTCCCGAGGGTACATACTTTGATGTCAGTGACGAGGCTTGCTGAATTCCTGACTTCAAATTATGTACCCGAAGGTGGAATAGCCCTTTCCCACAACAGTACATAATGAAGGAATTTCTCATCCCTTGACTTAATGTTAGAACACCATTTTAAATATATATTTTTAAATGCTCTAAAATACATATATACATGTGTATAAAAATGTACCAAAACAAATATTACCACTAAAAGGATCATGTTCAAAAATAGTTTCTACTAAAACTATAATCTTAAATTTCAACCAATAAGCAATTATTACGTGGTGTTTTGTGTAAGTAAAAGTTGTGATTTGCATGACATTGTTTTGACTGAAAAAACCTACAATTTCCGCACATTTTGTGGTATTAGCAGTAAAATAAAGTAAACGGGTAAAAAATTCTATTCCATTTATATATAATATATATTTTCAAATGTTAAAACACACTTATTGTTTAATATCAGGATGAGGTTTCTCACGGGAATTCGTTTAGTATACATGTACATTTACATGTACTAGTACTCTATGTATGTATGACAAAGCATTGGCCCCATGCAGTGCCCTCTAACACGGCCTAGCACAAAGCAAAGAAGTTTGTGTGTGTTTTTTATGTTCTTTCCATCGTTGTGTAAAATGTATCATGCATTATCGGGAACAAAGCTGGCAATTCTGATGCATTCAGTTTGTACATTAGTGTGCATCTAAATGTGCTGGTGGTGTATTGACACAAGTTGGTCCTCGGTATACATCGTATGACCGTAAACTATGTATGTGACATTTAAAAGATATTTTCAAAGAAAAATAAATTAAACGGCTGTGTTAAACAACTTAAAAATCTTAAAAGTAAATTCAATTTTGTTGATGACAAATTATCTGCATTATTATAAAGAAATTATATCTGCTTGTAAAATGTATTTATATTCAGTTTGTTACATATATTTGTATGATACATAACTAACAATTTTACAGGTATTATAATTATAAAAAAAGTAATGTTTATTTCTCATGTATAATTTTTTTTTAGAAATTTATGTATGATTTAGCATAGTTAACACAGCTTGGTGTTTTTTCTTTATTGATAATAATATAACGGCAGATGTGTAACACAAGCCAAACTGGTGTTTATTACACAGTGCAGTGAATGTGACAGCTAGGTATGGGATTTTTATAATTTATTCATCTCTTCACATTGATTTTTCGCAGCTTCAACATTGTGTGACATCAACCTCTGCTTATGCAAAATGGACATATACAGTGTTTCTGGCAGTTCATTTCTATTATATAATTATGTATATTTTGTTTACTGTTTGAGCATTGTAATGCATTGTGACAGTCTATACTCGTTCCAGCAACATATTGTTTATTTACAACTCATGTGTTTTGAAATGTACATTCACTCTCTTTTGATCATGATGTACAATTGAAAGGACACTTATTGTAAATAAACGGTCTCTCACGGGAACTCGTTCAGTATTTTCTATATATCTTTGCATATACTAAGACAGATTATCTATAAGGCTCTTTGTGTGTTTATCTCTGTTTATGTAATAGAGGATAAACTTCATGAATGCTCTTTGTGGTATCCAGTATTTATTCTAATGTGCATAGTTTAGCAAACCGACCATCACAGATGATCATAACCATGAACTTTTGGCAGCGATCATGTCGGCCTATTACCGGTTACAAACACTGCATTTTGCAGCTATATTAGGTATTATTGGCAGCTTTCCATCACTGCTTGGAGACATTTGTAGCGTCTTAAAAATAAATATATATTTTAAGTGTCCTGGTTGTGAGCATACACATGTTAATCATTGCATTGTACACTAGAAAAACAATACACATAATGTACATGTATATGAGCAGAAGGGAACAACCCTTGTGGCTGTCTTTAGTTAGTTATCACTTATTTATGTGCTTATATCCAATTGGGGTTGAAGCATGCAGTCCAGCTGTGTCGACTGCCTGCCCAGAACAGAAATTAGTATTAGTATAAGTGAGGAAACACGCTGATTATTACTAAATAGCAATAGTCCGGCAGCCGAGGTGGTGAACCTTGCACTAGAGTACCCACAAAATGTTTTTGCAGATTATGTATCTCTGGACCCTCCATATCAACAATCCAAATGATGCCAAGCTGGCACCATTGAGCATTTTGAAAAAATGGCCCGTTTCCATGGCAACCATCACCAAAATCGCAAAATATATAAAATCAAATATCTCACGATCTAGATGAGCGATTTTCACAAACTTGGTGTCTAAACATATGTTTCGGATCAAGGCCTATCAAATGAACTCATGACCTTGAACGTTTAAGGTCAAGGTCATTGTGAAAATTGATTGTAACACTAAAAATGGATGTATTTTTTACTAAATTGCCTTAAAATAATCTTCTACTGGAGTACCCACAAAATGTTTTTGCAGATTATGTATCTCTGGAACCTCCATATCAACAATGCAAGTGATGCCAAGCTGGCATCATTGAGCATTTTGGACAAATGGCTCGTTTCCATGGCAACCATCACCAAATTCGAAAATATAAAAAATCAAATATCTCACGATCTACACATGTAAATGAGCGATTTTCACAA
>JAULBR010157215.1:0-17067 GCA_032355825.1 Melanodrymia aurantiaca | reverse complement strand
GATTGATCGAAGAGTCAATCCTCCTCAGGGGACCGGTTGGCTTATTTCCCATTTCAACCAGTGATCCACAACTGGCCGATCAAAGGCTGTGGTGTGTGCTATTCTGTCTGTGTGAAAGTGCACATAAAAGAGTAGCCTATGTGGCAGCAGTGGCTTTCTTCGTGACCAAGTGTCAATATAACCGTGCTTTTGAAATTCAATAACTGCTGATTAAAATAATCAAAATGGTCCAGTGGTGTCGTAAAACAAACTTTATCTATTTTTAAAACCGCAGCTTGTTCACAACAAATCCATGTACTGACTCACCTTGTCTTGTTGGTTTGTCAGCTCATCGCCTGTCAAGTTCGTCCTTAAATTCATCTCCTGCTGACTCAGTTCACTTTGCAACATATTACACTGAAAAACATTTTTCACTAACTTTCATCAATACACTAAAAACAAATGATAATGCTACATACTTTAAAGCAACAGGTACAAATGTATTATAATGCTGGTAGTTCAATGATGTAAATCTACACTGTAATTGTTTGCTTTCAAGAGAGCTCATTTCATCACATCCAGAAAATGGTCAATAAGTGAGATTACCTACATATAATACAATTCCACTACAAAGCAGCACAGTATAATGAATGAATTGCAGTTTGATAACTATACATTATACAATCGTTCGTCACATTGTGAGATACAATTTTGATTTCATGTTTTCAATCTCAGTGTTTCTGTGTGCTTATTTCCTTTAAATAACATTTATTTTTCTATGTTTGAGGAATGTAGCACGCTATAATAAATAAAATACTATATTCGTTCCCACAAGATACCATATATTCTCTCGCTCTCAAGTTGTATAACTGAAAACACACTCATTGTAAATAAATGGTCTCTCACGGGTGTATTCTATATACATGTATACTGTACATGTATATCATATGTACATGTTATTGAAGGAGTTGCTTAATACTCAACCAACTAGGGAATCATACAGCAGACAATACAGTCAAATCGTATTGTCTAAAACATACCTTAAAAATTGCACTGTTTCTTTCTTCAATTAAACTCTCCATGGTTCGAATGTTCACATTGTTTTCGGTGTTCAGGCAATCTATTTTAGATAATAGTTGTTTGCCTTGTTCATCCAGTATGTTTCTGTTTTCACTGTTGAATACATCCTATTGAAATACACAAAACAATGTAATAATAGTACATGCATAAACAACTGCTGTTTCATTGAAATACAGCTATTTTAGCATTTTCATCCAGACTGAAATATAGTCCACTAATGTTTTCTAAAATGGCAGAGCATTCAAATAATGTGTAACCTGATAAATTAAATAATGTTGTTTTGATTAATCACTACTTTCTCATGACAGATATTTGAGATAATCTAATGACAAATAAAATTAGGGATATTCATTGTCATAGAAATATTTCAGATGCATACATGTAGTAATACATGTAGTATAATACTGTAGTTCAAGGATCCAAAGTTATCAAACCATTTGTAAAGAAACTGAGTTTTTTGTTCCATAACATGCTTAAACTAAACATTTATCATATTTTGCTCATGAATACATATTTTAAAGTCTATTACAATCCATTTTCAATGCAAAGGATGGTTTTAACAGCTGCACATTTCTTCAGAATATTTTCAATACAAAGACAGATTTACTATACTTTGAATGTACATGTACATGTACATGTATACAGAATTATTTTCATAGCTAATTAAAAAAATGTACATATATACAGAATTATTTGCATAGCTAATTAAAAAAATGTATTAATGATTTGCTGTGATAATGTTGACAGTCAGGTCTCTCTTAGAGCACAAATTTCATGGAAGTCATTCTCAGTTCCAAATCAGACAAACTCATTAAAACCTGAGTAGGTGACAGAATAAACATGAGGCCATCAATACCCTGGTAGCAAGTTTCCACCATTTCACTCAAAGGGTCAGGGGTCATGCTGAAATTCTATGTGTCAGTCAATTAAAACTGTTGACTTAAAGACAAAACGAAAGAGCCAAATGAGGGCTTTTCCGATGGTGAAATGGATGCCATATAAAAAGCACAATGCATCAATGTTTGTCAGGGCTGCCATTAGTTTCCGGACCAAGTCGCGCTACGAGAATCGTATCACCAGTGGAAATGGGAAAAATCGTTCCTGGAGGTAGAAATGTTTACCCTCATTTATTGGTAATTGAATTGAGAAAGTCAACATTCATTATTTCTAGCTGAAGCTCGAGTCCAGCGTACGCCGCGTACTTCATAACACACTTAAATATTTCTGCATCGTTCCACTACATCCACAGTGGAGAACAAGTGAATTGAAAAGACTACTCTAGATCATTTCATGAACTTGACATAAATTTCTAAAATATACTCCAGGGCATACCCTGTCAGTATCTAAATTAGCCATTTTCATATTTCTAAGCAGATTCATCAAGCTACACACAAAATTTATTTACTAATTAAATTTTCCCTATATTGACACTTTTTAAGTCTCTGAGTGCTGCACAAACCCAGTTGCAATTTAAAAATTGCTATAATACTATGTATTACCGGTAGCCTACATTCACTTCGAACCCAGTGCTTGACAGTACTACACATGATAAACGTGGCTAAAATGGCGGTTATGGTGTTGAATGGTTAGGTACCATGCATCTCTGTGCAGTGTGTTCAAATCCCACATAAGTGTCTTTTTCCATTTATTAAAAACAAATAAAGGAAATTCCCAATTAAAAAAAATGGGCAAAAACGAAAATAGTCTCTAGTACCCATGGGAGGTCTTACCGTACTAATGAATGAATGATTTGAAGTTTAAAGTCGCTTCAGGATTATTTCACCTATATGCGACCTTACCGTACTAAAAAACCAGTTGTCCTGTCAATTTGTTAGCAGTCATAAAACTGTTAGTGCGACCTAACAGAAATGATAAAATATTGAGATAAGTTTAAACACCATTCCATTACGTTCGACAATGCTCAACAAATAAATTGAAAAGTCCTCTCAGCTCGTCTCATGAACGTGACATAGACATATAAATGTTAAAAAACATTAAAACTCGCAGAGACATCGTTTTCAATGCAGTTGTCAGTGGGAGGTCTCATTATAATGTCCTCTCAATAAAGTGTAAATATCGAGATAAAGCACAAATCTAGTGTGACGGAACAGAAATGGTAAGAGGCCGTGATTTACCCCGCACCACCTGAATGCTATCAGAGCTTCACATCTACAAGAACATGGTGTAACTGTCCTCTTCAGATCAGAGTACGTAACCTGAATGCACACTAAGTTCTAGAGGAAGGGTGTAATGATGCATTATATTAGTGTCAGAGTTTTTTCACATTTACATGGAACACGGTTTAACTGTGCTTTTACGATGTTAACATGGGTAAACTGACAGGGCTCTTCAGATGTGAGTATGTAACTCAAGCCAGTGGACAATTAACACAGAGGTTGGACCTCACCAAGCAGTATGTCCGTGTCAGTGTATTATTTATTTCTTTTCAAACTTTAATACATACAATTTTAAATGAACCGTTCGTATAATAGCAGAATTTGTGGATAGTGAAATATACAGTCCATTAGTAGTACTGCATAAATTACAGATAAAAATGAAAAATATTGCCATAAACACGTACATTATTGCATATACAATCAGACACTTACCCCTGTCCACCCCCTCAATACTTCGAAACGGAATTTGTTTTCACCATATTGGCAATAACTGTGGAACAATATTCTTACATGAAAAGCAATCCGATCTTGGCTTTTACCCCCTCACCTCTTAGCAAAGATTGTGCAGATTGTGATACACATTGGCATTTATGCAAGGTCCTTACAATAAATGTGTCTTTTAATGTGACCTAATATATTAATAAATAGCTTCAAACCTTGATCACGTCATCGTCCTTATCCATACAATCAAGTTCATCTATCCTAAAATGATATAAAAAAATTAAATCGTAAAAAACACAGCAAAATTAACAATTAGGTGGCAAAATAATATGCCAATTAATTGTTTGCACAACAAGAGAAAACACTGTCCACAATGGCAAACTATACGCAAATTTCTACAGACTAAAGACAGCACATACCACATCCTAAGACTCAAAAAAGGATATTGGCACCAAATATTTCGGTTTGCTGCATCTGCAGATCATAGCAGTTACCTAATAGACCATGATTAATAAAATACAATAAGCTGAAACGTCATTCAACAAACATTCCATTTGCAGATTTCAATCACTGATTTTGGCACCTAATATTTCTGCTCCGTTGCACCTGCAAGCAATAGAACTGTTCGAACTCTGTTCATCCGTGTTCTTGGCGTGGTTTTCGTATGTGTAACCAGCAATTTTACATAATATAATGGCATTCTTACATTCTGTACAAATTTTGAATCATATAATGAATTCATGCAATGATCTAGATAAAGAAAGACATTGTTTTTCTCTTCTGCTAACATAAAGTTTAATAGATAACAACTCGCTTTACTTCATTGCCACGTGATAATGCTTTTGGCACCAAAATGATGACTGATTTCCTTCAAAATAACTATCTGATACAATGAAACATGACTTGCCTGTTGAAAATAGCATCTGTTTCAGCGATCCGCTCTCTTTCCTGTATGGCACCCTTCTTCATCATAGCACAATCCCTGACTTCTTGTGCAGCACTAAGTTCTTGTGTCAAAGCTAAAACATAGAATTAGAGTAATTTCTACATTTCATTTAATATTTCTTTCACTGCTAATCCTGACTATGACGTTACCATGATGGTGCACTTCAATTGTTGAATTGTTTTGTTCAGTGCTGTAATTTAATTTAAGAAACTTAATGCCAAAAGGTATAATAGAGTCACGTGGGCGTGCTCTTGCTTTAGTGAAATATCGATTGACTTAGAATAACGGTATGACATCACACACAATGCTCATTATTATCTCACATGAGCAATATCGGGTAGGAAAGATAAAAAGATACTTCGATCGCTCTGCACATGAGTAATAAATTATATTCTTTTCAATAATTTGGTTCTTCATGTTACTCCTAATCTGTAGGTTCATTTTAATAATTTATACCAGTGTAAACGATTATATTTGTATTTCCTCTAATGATACATGAACTTAAAAAATATTCATTTTTATAATTAAGTTCTTATTCCAGTTAAAAATACAGTTTGTTCCAGTCAAATGAAGGCATTAGTTCATTTCCCTAACGTGCAGACATTAAAATACCACAAACAAGTACCACTCGAGCTGCTAAATGTAATATCTCTAAATGCTTTATGCTATTATTATAATTACTATACCCATTTGGTACAAATTTCACTTCCTCCATGTAAACACAAAATCAAATTATTACCACGCAATCAATATACATGTATTTGACAAATTATTAAAGGTCTTTAATTTACTTTACAATTTTCAAACACACTGTTAGGCCATCTCTTTCACGGGTAATAATGTTAATGTCCGCAATCGCAATGAGACCGCATAGAAATGTGTCGCCACACACAAAAACAACTGTCTCTCATTCGCGATATCCATGACTGCCTACTATTTCATACGCTTCTCATCTGAAACCAACTCTCGTTTGATGAATACCTGTGCAAACACTGCCCAGTATTAGACAAGGAAAATAGATTACAGGCAAATTACAGGTAAAAGCTGTTAGTGAGTCTTTGAAGCGAGTTTATTTCTCTCTTCCAGCTGGTCGGTAGAGCTTTGCCAATTGCCGTAAATATGACAGACTGCAAACAGTACATATGAATCATTCGCGCCCGAGTCAATATTTGACAACTTAACTGTTATAGCTGCAGGGCCCATAACCCTATCACACATATTTATAAGTTACCCCATCAATCGCAGATATCTCCCCAGTTGTGTTGACTTTCGCTACAGCCTGACATTTACACCCAATTGATGTCTTTTTGGAAATAATGAAATTTCCCCCCTCCCCTTTGTTGTACTAATCTAACACAAGAATGCAGATTAATTTTGTGAAGCTGACAAAAGGAGATGAAAATATCAAGAAGCTAAAAATGAAATTAATCGTGAAATGTAAACAGAATGTGCATTGCGAGGAAGTGTATTTCTTGAAAAAACAGTTAACTCCATTATAATACATAGAAAGTACTGAACGAGTGTTCCTGCCAAGCTATTTATAAAGCGAGTGGTTTTGCTATCTGATGAGCAAATGTGACTCAGATACAAAAATCATCACAAATTTCATTAATACATGTATGGTATCACAGGGAAGCGAGTGAAGTATTTTATTTATTACCGGTACATACGTACATGTAGAGGATTTGCCACAAGTGTTTTTATTATAGAAAATATCAAATGAGTCGAGGTTAATTAGACTGTCAATACAAACACTTATTAACTAGACGAGAACAGTGACATTATAGATCCAAAAAGTTTCTAATGAAATAGAATAATATATAAAATTATGTACATTAATAAAAATTTCAAACAGCTATTTAAAATTGGGGGTCACCTAGTTAGAATCAAATATAGCAAAAAATGCACTAGAAGATAATCAAGCTCGTGAATTCATATAGTTTTACAGAATAACCATGGCATTTCATTAATGAGCAGTAGACCATTTTTGGAGAATGGACATGAGCATTCTTATGTAATGAATGTCACACTTACAAATTTGTTGTTCAGAATGGCGAACAAAGTAAGTAGACCTAAATTATGCCGTAACTTGCTTTACATCAATTTTTTTTTTTTATCCCTACCTACACTATAACCCAGCTATCCAATATTACTTCTGCAACTCAATTTACTTTAATGCAAAAACTACTAGGCGTGTTAAAAAAATACGCCAATGTAAACCATACTGACAAAAAAACTTCAGTAAAGCAACAAATGTTGTCACTTTCCTCTGAATATATTTTTAATGATAAAACTTACATGCAACCCGTTCTGTGATCTGAAATGTCAGTTCAGCTTCTCTTTCTTTAAATTGTAGTCTCAAGTGTTCGTTCTCTTGTCGCAAAGCTGAATAATTTTCATTCATCTGTAATCAAAACACAGAAATAACATTTGGACTATTTCAACAAACAAAAAAGAAGAATGTACCCAAGACAGAATCCTCTTTCAAACTCAAAGCAAAGACCTGAACTGTTATTTTTGTACCTGAATAATATAAAACAACCAAAGTTTGCTTTCATTCAATGTCCAGGATTTTTTTAACCGTTTATATTGATGAACATTTTCTATGATCATTGGTAGACATTATAAGTAATTAACCAGACTGTAAAACAGATGATTCACCAGAACTAATGAAAAATCATGAGGTGATCAATGTTTTAAAGAAAATGTTGACATTCAATTGCATTTAAATTTTAAATATTTAATACAATGTAGGTGATCCAATATGGTTTTATATAAATCATTTGCTCTATTTGGATGCTTGAAGATAAATACTCATTCAGTTACATAAAATAATCATACAAACCTTTTCTATGATATCCATAGCCGCCCGAAGCTCTGTTAGTATATCCAGATTAGAATTAGGAATTGTGAAAGAGCCTTGAGATCCAATTCTAGGAACAAACAAATATGGCTCTTTATTTTTAAGGCCAGCATTTCTTTGTGGATCGCTTTGGTGTACTGGCTGGTGTGATACAGATGATGTAATTAATGAAGGAAGAGAATTATGCACTGAAGAAAGATAACTTTGTACTGTAGGAATGGAATGAAAAGCAGTTTCAGTCCTTGGTATTGTAGAGTGAAAGTGCTTTGTATGTTCATTGGAACCCATAACATGCGGTGTTTGTAAGTATCCACCAGATACTGAAGTGTTTCTACCCAGTGGGAGTGTGTGTCCACTAAATACCATGTTACTGGATGCTGTAGCTGATGACCAGACAGGTCTGGGTGCAGAAAGCACAGATCCACCAGCTCTAAACTGTGATGTCGGTGATCCACTCCTTGAAGAATGTGGTACGAGTCCGACAGATGCAAGTGGCTGGGTTGTGCTATAATGGTTTTTAAAGTTTATGGATGGCAGTAGTGGTGATGATTGATGCTGGCTCAAATGTGGAACAGAATTGGACTCAAGTGATGTCAGAAGCAATGTGTCTGTGGAAGATGAAGGTAATGTTTGAGAAGATGGAATCTCAGCATGTTGTAGTGTTGGCTGTGATGTGGAAGATGGAACCATTCTTTGTGAATATTCGGATGGAAAACCAGCATCCTGTAGTGTTGGCTCTGATGTGAAAGATGAAGCCATCGTCTGCAAACATTCGGATGGAATCTCGGCATGCTGTAGTGTTGGCTGTGAGGTGATTGCTTGACTCAGGTAGTTGATGGTAGGATGTTGATGATCAGGTTCGCCGAGTGTTTGTTTGGAAGTATCACAGCCATTGCCAGGTGAAAATCTATCATGATTGGTGACTGCATATCTGAATATATAATAACAGAATATCAATTTAACTGAAATTAATCTATGACTAACATCATACCATCGACTTAAAACCAATATCTTCTTGATGAACATACATGTATGTGTACAACTGTTTTCATATTACTGGTCAATCACATCCACACAGAACCTATATTAGTAGACATGTATTTATTACTTGGTTATGCCATTATAAGAATGTTTAAATTTCAGACCCTGTGATGACAATTGGAACATCGTGATATAAAGACAGAAAGAATTGGGTCGGGGAGAGTAGGTAGGGATTGAGGTTTTGATAAACGTTCATGGAATTATTTCGTTATTTATAGTTCATAGAGTCAAACCTGTTATAAATGTAACCTTTACCTAACAAACACCTGTCACAGAGGATATTTCACATTTGTCTCTTCAGCAATATATAAAGTTCTAACCTTTTACTGTAGTTTACTATGCAGTCCATTTAACATGACAAGAATGTATTATTTGTAATGTTCACAAATTAGGAATTTGAGAAATACATCTAAGTAATTATATTTTGCACTTATGACTAAGCATCCAGACTTGTAGCAATCTCAACTAATTGACAGAATAAAACAATTTTCTCCCCAAATTTTTTTTTAAAGCGTTTTCAATTTGAATACTACATTTAAAAGAAAAACCAAAACATTTAATAACTACAAACCATATTTTTTCATAATTAAACTTTAAATTAACCCCTTTTTTTGCCTTATCCAAGATTAGGTTCCACTGATAAGGTATTTGAATAATAAAACATCAATAATATAAATATTAATTGTTTTTAACTTCACTGACAATTTTTACAATGTAAACACAAATTTACCCTACATGCATGTTAAAACACACAGATATCAGATTTAATAACCAAACAGTATTGTAAGCAGGCAAAAAACAAAGCAAGACCATCATCCTCTTATGCCGTCTTTGGTAAACTATTGAGTTATGCAAGGCTGCCTATTGAGACTGATTTGGTACTGGGTAGTGCACATTGTCCATGGCAGAGAGGTGGGTTCTTTAACTTTGACTAGATATAAAATTATGATCAAACCTACATGTACAGTATATATCATAACTGTAACCATGTTTTTTTTAAATGAAATTTTGAATTATACATGTACAAAATGATAAAGTTGCATGGTTTGTTTAACGACATAACTGGAGCACATATTTTACAAATCAAACAAGTACTTATTGTTTCTCAAACTTTTCTGATGATAATCGACTGAATAAAACAACGAATCACACACAAATTTCAGGTAATGGTCGTCGGATAGTAATGTATATACATCATAATGTGCACAGTATCCTCCAAATCATTAGTAATTAATTGTGTAGAACATAAATAACGTATCCTCCATTCGAACTACATGGAACTGATAACTCCAAACACGAACACATTTTGAAACAATTACATAAGAGTTTGACTTCAAACATTCTACATACTGCTAACAGAGGCACATGCAGCTCACTAGAACAGAACTGATTGTGTTGGGACTAAAAGACAGACTTTATACGAATCTCTAATGAGGATACAAAAGCCTGTAAATATTTGTCATGCCCAATGTTTATAAATAATGCTCTAATATCATCAGCCCTTCAAATATTTAACCGAGAGCTTGTCACTCCAGACCGTTTGATGAGTTTACACTCTTTTAACATACAGAAGATAGTTAAATATTGATAGAGTTCTGATAACGCCTGTTCCAACTGACTGTGTGTACCCGTCTTGCCCCACAGATCACATCACTCCCTACTCTACGACTGACTTCCATGTTTGTGTCTAATATTTGTTTTCATATTGTGTACCCAATGAAAACTGTTACAAAAACAAACAGCCTGTTTACCACGGACACACGACTGCAATAATCACTTATAGGGAAGGTCAATATTTCCACTGCACATAATATTTTGCTGTTCACATATTTAGAAAATGTCAAAAAGCACAAAGAATCACATCTGAATGGCAATGGACTATCACACAAGCTAAACATTTAACAATCATATTTAATAGAATGAATAAACAAGACACGACAGCTGGAATAAGGCAAACAGATTTGTGACCAACCATTCTCCTATTATTTAATAATAAATCAACTTTTTTAATAATATAATCGAGTGTATTATTGGAAACTATAATTCAACAAGTTTATAATACTAAATGTGGTTGGTTAAACATTATAACATACCCTGCGATATTATCATATACTGCCGAAGATTTCTATGAAATCCAGAAATGGGCTGTACGAGTATTTAAGCGTAAGCCAAGTTACAAATGAACAAAGAAGTCCTACACTGTCGCAAAAGAAACACGCTAAAACATCAATTACAATGTACTGAACAAAATTCCGAATTTAATATTTACATTAGATTTTGTTTACGTAGAGTTATCTCCTAATTGTAACAACAACAAAAAAACTGATGCTGATGCAATGTAGTCCAGCTTTCAGTTTGTTAAATCAGAATAATTACATTCAATATTTTCTACTGACTACTAATCGAATTATTACCAGATAACAATCACTTCATAAATTATCAAAAATAAAAACAACAGCTACTGTAGCTGTACTGTACACCATGAAGGAAAAGAAATCAACATTAAAAATTAAACAAGGAATAAAACCATACATCATTTATGAAGTCAGTTTTAAAAGTCTAGTAATAACCAAACATTTGGAATTGTTGGCCAAAATCTTTTTAAGTAGCCTGCCCTGTGAAAATCAATGTGTTTGTATAGAAGTAGTATATTAAAAATCAAATAGCAATTGCACAACATTAAACTGCAATGAATACTGTAGATGCGCAACCTCAATTACATATTGTCCGACCTGCACAATCTAACATTGTATATCGTTAGCTGTGCATTTGGTCCAATCTCCTGGCCCTCGTAAGATAAATTTGCTTGTGGTAATGAAATAACCATCAACAGATCTCTAGTTGTTAGCCAACATTTGCTCTGTCTACATTTGTAAACCAATTTTCAAAGCATTTATAATCCAAGTATTTTTATATATATTTGCTTTCTGTCGAGAGCTGTCAGTTGTAATTGTTTGTGACAACACTACATGTCTCTGAGGTGTTGGAGAAACAAACACCAGTTTATGTACATTATGTACGTAACGACAATGTTAGTGCTTGATCTGCCCAATAGCTACTAACAACTACGTAGTGTAAGCTTGCTGAAATACCTTTAGTGGCAGTGCATACACCATAATAGTAAACATACTGGTCATCATAATTCATAGTCTTTATTAATAGTTATACTATATGACACACATAAAATGATTCACATAAAATACTAGCTGTGCTAATGGCTTATAACACTTTTTATTGTCCGTGTGATATTGTTGTGTGTATGCAGTGGCAGAATCACTTGCGTTCTCTCGAGTAAATTTTTGGATGTCTTGGATCTCTGCAATGGTATTTTTATTATATTTTGAAAGCAATTTCAAGCTCAATCAAGCGGCCAAAGATTCATAAATCAGGTATTTTAATTGCATCCTTTAGACTCCAGTGATTAACAAAATGGTGGGGAAATTTTGAATTTCTTCGTTCTCTATAAAAATAGAAAGCATATTACTAAAAAGTTTTTAAATCAACTACTTTAATAGCATGATCCAATTTACATAAATTTAAGAAAATTGTAGGAAAATCTGTTCATCCCAGTACTTTCAGATGTCAGTTATGTATCAAATAAACAGAGAATTAATGCGACAAACTTTGAATACCCCGGTACTCTACTATTAAAATATTAAATGAAACACATTTTGATGACAATATTACTATATTAGCAGTCATGCATGCATGATTGAGTTATTTTATTACACATTAACAATAATTATTGTCATATTGGATTAATTCTTTGTTTATGATCCAGCAATAAAGGCAAAAAATGTAATTAGAGTGAACAATGACTGATACATCAAAGGATGTGGTATATGTTATCCTGTCTGTGAGAAAATGTATATAAAAACATCCCCTGGTAAGAATAGTTTACGTGGTGAAAAGTTATTTCTTTTGAGACTGTGTTGAAATAACTGTGTGTTTGACATCCGGTGGCTGATTTAACCACTGAGCCACATACTAACCTGGGACAGACAATAAGTAAATGTAATGAAATAAATGACATATAACGTAACAATAAAACAAATTATAAAACTGATTATACAATTTTGTTTGATATAGAGTAATTGCCATTAGAAACTAATGTGGTGACATTTAAATACTGGGTACGGTACAGAGATTAATGACAAAAATTTACAATATTATATATGCAATTATGCAGTAACAGAAATCGGTTTCATATTCAAAATCATGCATCAATATGCAGTTTACAATCAAACGATGAAATGTATTAATTGAACGCTAGTGGCTTGGTCATTAAATCATTCATTTTCATGGATTATTAATTTTGATCACACACCTGATGAGAAACTCATGCAAATGCCCGTGAGATTGAGTTTGGGCGAAAACTGTGCAGTACAAATTACTGCAGGGATATCGCATAGCTCCAAGGTTAATTACGACGTCGGTCTAAATTTACCTCTTTACACACAAATGAATTATTTTTTGTTGACACAGTTAAAAATTGCACAAATTTCATCAAAGATAATTGAATAAGGCTGTGTTTGTTTTTGCTGGCTGGCAGGACAGATCAAACAGTCCACGAGTAATCATTTGTCTTGTTTCCAACATCCACAGAACAACATAACCCCCAGGGAACTGACAGGGCCTAACAATCAATTCTCCTGGCAACAAGCTACCATTCCATAGTAAATAATGTTTGCGCTTGGTACAGTGATCAGACGGGGGCCACCAATATGACCCCTGTCTTGCCGTCTTCCGTGGCACGAGTCTCGCTCATGGCCCTGACAAATCAGAACATTATGACCTATCAAGAAGACATGTCTGTCTGCAATAATCAGCCAGTTCTTGTACTGGCTGCAGCAATTTATCAAACTTTTGGTCTCACAACACCTCCCCAGATTGCCAAAACCAACGATTCACACCCAATCAAGGTTGTCAAAATTAAATGAGCGTAATAAAGGAGAAATTGTCCCGCGACAAAAATTGCAACAATAAAGAGGTAAACATAGCCCAGTCTTAGCAAACTTTGGTGTTCTCAATTTGTTTAGGCCCAGCTTGGAAAGCAAACAGGCAATTGTGGAGAAAATGTTTGCAAAGATAGCCAGAGAAATGAGATCCAAGTGTGCTACCCTTTTCTCGATGATATTAAAACTCATTTCATATCAATAAGCCATCACGCTAAAATTCGAATTGTAAAGAAAGCTGGCATCCTTGTCAAAAGGCCTAAATTCTGTGTTCATAATTATTTGGATGTAAAGAGTCTGAATTGAGAATTATATCAGATGAGATTCTACACAGCTCAAACAATTCTTTCTGCTGGTTTGACATCAAAAGGATTTGGTGTCAGAATGCTGACAGAGCTGTTTCATGTTCTACACAAGAACATTTTAATAATGATCTATGTTTTCTGGTGGGGGTTTTGTTCAAGATTTTCTTTATGAGTATTTGAGAATTACTGTGATTTGATAGCAAAATGCATGTGGTGAATATGCAAGAAGTTTACAAGTGATCTTTATGTAAAATTTGTTTTTAATTTAATGGAGTTTTCAGATATTGGTGAGGAACCAGAAACCTTATTTTGGTAGATGGACATTGAAATCACAGAACACCTAAAATAGTTTTAAATAATGGAGCTTCCTTGGATTGACATTTTGACTTTTAATAGAACACTAAAATATGTTTCTATTTTTCACATTCAACATGCAGTTCTAATATTTTCAAGAATTCGAACTGACAATTATATGTTTTAAAATCTAACTAATCAAAGGTTTGTGTTTACAACAAATCAAAAACAAATTGCCGTCATATCATATGAAACATCTGGCCATAAACATAATTTTAAAAATTAAACAAGTTTTACAAGGATAAATAGTCAAATCAAATATAAATAATTATGATCATGTAACATTATTCATCAAAACAAAAATCAAATACTGTCCAGAAACGTGTTTAATCCATAAATTTATCTGCTTACAAAATACATTGATTTTATCCATGTACATATACATGTCCGGTATAACTTAAATTTATAACCATATTATCATTAATTATTAGTAGTAAAGTTCTCTATCTGGTAGTCAAGGCCATTAAAGCAGGGGATAATGGATTATATATCTTTTTTCCACATTTTTTTCCACATTTATAACATACATGTATTATATATGTTTTCCATGATATGCACCTTCCCCTACCCAACACCACCTACAGGTACTCCCTCCCAACTCCACCAACCACATACCATATTAAAACTTGGCCACCACTATTCAAAACTAATTTTAGATCTTTATATAGTATGGCCGTCAGAGATGGAGGCATGGGGATTTGCCCTCATTTCTTAAATATTTTTATTCAAATGTTTTCTATTTGGTAAATTAAAATAAAATACCAAAATATTTAAGATTTATCCTAGTATATACCCCCATTCCCACCCGGTTGAAATTTGCCTCCCTTAAAAATTAATCCAAATGTTCTCCGACATGCCTGTATTATAGTGGAGAATAACAATTCTATAATGTGCTAAATAGGGGTAACAGAGCCATAACAGTTTTCTTAAAACAGTGATCAACTGTTCTTAAGACAAAGCATCAATAAGAGATTAATATTAATCTCTAGAAGCTATCTGTCAACAAGAATCCAATCAGCATAATTATGGCTACATCCAATAATGATCCGAGGCTAACCCTGCACAGTGACTCACACAGCCAGTTCTATGTGATCTGCTTGTCCGTATCTAAACCTGAAATATTATCACTTTCCAGTTAGATGATCTGATAACACATTAATTAGAAGAGAAACTACTGTATGTTGTTATTTTCCATGATTGCTGTGCAGTGTTACATATTTAAGGAATTAATGTTTAATACCAACAATATGCAGGAATGTTTCATACTACATATACTATGAGCACTAGTAGTACCTACTATAATCCAAAAACAATTAATTACAAGTTGCAGTAAAGATTATTGTATCTATTGTTGGTACATACATGTGCATGTACATGTACATGTATACTAGTATATTACTTTGTAGGAAATGTCACTTAATTTAGCAACATTGTTGAATCAGCAAATATTAGGTGTCAAATATATTATTAAAATGCAACATGTTGAATATAGGGTAGCAAGGGCTCTGTTTATTTTTAATGTTATATACTCTTTTCATTGATCAGACATGGCAAAATCATGGTTGGGTGGATAGAAGGTTCATATGGACTTATAGATGGCTAACTGTCTAGATGGATAGAACAATTGGTATGGACTTATGGATGATTGGATGGCAACCTGTCTACATGTTACGTAGATGGTAGGCTAAGGGTGCAATTTAAAAACAAATTAATTGTGATTAGCAGTTTTTTCCTACTGGATGGAGAATGGAAAAGCAATTACTGGAATTTGATTAGCACTTTTATAAAATGAGTAAAACTATTGCATCGTGATCGCAAGATTTCCCATCGCTTTTTGTGATGCAAACCCGGTCATTTTGCAGCCTGGATGGATAAACTGATGGCTGGTTGAATGCATGCTGGCTGGTTGGTTTGATTGATAGATACATGGATAGATACATGTTTATGTTAGCAAATTGATAGAGCAACAGGCAGTATATGAAAGGTAACAATACATTTGCCGAAAACAGATGTGGAAATGTAACACCAACACGATGGGCATACTTCATGGCCATTTAGCCTTTAGCTGGAGACAATTGAAAGGTGTGAGGTCGGTGCTGGAGACTTAATTAGATATCATGAATACCTGTGACCAAGCATGAGCAACAACCCTCCCATAGTAATTGCCCATATCCCACCCACAAATGTCAACACGAGTTGGCAACTCATGCTACACCCTGTCACCCAGTGTTGACACAGGAGTACCTGAGTCGAAACACGATCAGCCACATTCAATCCCACTTTCATTCTTTTCTGTGGAAATTTCATCTACATCCAGCCTGTAATACTCTCTTTTACAAACATGGAGGAAAGTATCCGACGACGTACAGAAAATTACCTATCTATTGTCAACAGTTTCCAATTAGCTGCCTGTACTGATACACACACAGGTGTAATTCAGATACAAAAATACTCTCAGTTAAAGGGAATTTGTTACAGTATTTTGCACAAAATATTTAAGCTACATCATTACTTTTCGGCCGAACCGTTCAAAATTATGCACCCAAATCCCCCTCTGAAATTTATGGCGCTCTCATTTCCATTTGGCTTAAATCCCCAATTTCTCTAGCCGAGAAATAGTGCAAATTCTGGCTTCACCACCTTTACCTCATCCATTTCGGTCCCCCTCACCCCAACCTCTTTTCCTGTCATGGAGGCAAGGGCTGGACTTGACCAGAACTCATGCCCATAACAGCTTGCTCTGAATGTAGACGTTAAACATCCTGACCTGACCAGCCGGTGGCGGGATGGGTCATGGGATCGATCGTCCACAGCGCAAAACATTTTGTGGTCTATTTTCCATTCCAGCTAGTGATCCACGACTGGTTTATCAAATTCCGTGGTGTGTGCTATCCTGTCTATGGGATAGTGCACATAAAAGACCCCT
>JAULBR010157105.1:0-17071 GCA_032355825.1 Melanodrymia aurantiaca | reverse complement strand
GAGGAAACCTGCTGTCGCAGCTTCATGGGCTACTCTTACTGAAAAACAGCAAGGGGTCTTTTATATGCACTATCCCATAGCACACACCATTGAATTTGATAAACCAGTCGTGGATCACAGGCTGGAACGGAAAATAGTCCATAAAATGTTTTGCGCTGTGGAGGATTGATCCCATGACCCAACCCGCCACAGGCAGACACTTTACACTCCCGCTCCCTTGCATGTATGCCTGGCTAAAGTAGAAACATGTAACAAAATCCTCGTCTGAGTAAAACAAAACACAAAAATATTAGTGATGATTTTATTGCCATAATATATTCTTGAAATGTAGATTTTAAGGGAGATTGCATTTCATAATGACAATTATATATTTTGGGAAAGAAAAAGCACAAACACCTTTTCTACATACAATATGTGATAATATATATATAAACATTGTAATTTCTGAGACATGCATAAAGCACAGGACATTGTGAATATAAGATAAAGGCATACATATATGTATTAATAATACAGGTATTAAAGAGGTAGATAGAAACTCCCACATACAAGGAGGATTCACCCTGGATTCGACCAAACTCTGCCAGCACAGTCAACCCTGCTTCAAAGGCCACCTTTATATAACAACCACCTGTCTAAAAATGGCAATCTAGATAACTATACATTTCAACCTGTATATAAAGGCCACTTTTATACAGGTTGTAATAATAGACCATCAAGATGGATGTTTAGGAAAGTATGCGTCATAAACAAATTAATTTGCTTCGAAAAAAAATCTGGATTAAATTGGAAATGTTTAAAATATATTTTGTGCAGAAATTGTCCAAAAGTTACTTTGAGCTACTATCAAACAAGTGACCAAATTATCTGCAAATAAAGGAGCTAATAATTAAAATTTTATCTCTACTGATCCTAGTTTATCAACAATACATTTAAAAATATTTTGACATTTATGACCACGACAAAGTAGAATGTCAAAATATTTAAAACACTGGCCCAGACATTTATCTTGATGAACAATACTATTAATCCTAGGGTGAACCCTGATCAAGCCCGGAACACACTTTATGCTTGTATTTCAAACTATCTCAAATTAAACACGGCGCATTTTACACAAATCCAACTGAAAACAATCCCCCAAAAAATAATTTTTACCCCCCAAAAATATTAGCTTTGTAACAAATTTAATTTAATTTGTAATGTAATTCAGCATATTCCAATGTTAAAATGCCAAATTATATTTGGAAATGAAAATTTGTTATAAACCCAAAAATATATACCTGAACACAATAAAAAAAAAGGAAGCTTTGAATATTTAAACAATATGAACTGCAATATGTGACTTCAAACTTTAATGAAATTTAAAACTGAAATTCTGTTTTTAATGTATTCCTTGCTACATTAGTTCAAAACCCTGAGAAGTTGTTGGGTATATACAGTAGACCTATGTGTATAATTTTACCAAAATCATTTAAATGTTTTTTTAAAATACATGTATCACCAACAACCCTATTTTTTTCACTAGCACATTACATCCTTGGAAAATATCGCCAAATGATTCAAATTAATTGACAATGCAAAATGAATTTAGTCTTTCATAATTTAACGAAGTCAAAGCTATTTGTTAATGGTAGTTTGTTATATATTTGTTCTTAGTACTAATGATATCACGGTTAAACATATTTAACCAAAACATAATGCTCAAGCACAAGGTTACAAAAAAAGCACTGTAACTATCAAATAGTTATATTTGATGAAATTGAGGACAAATGCCTTGCACATAAATTGTTTTTGGTTTAATACCAGTCAGCAGAACTGTTTATTTATACCAGCTATCTTAAACACAGCATGGGCATTTAAAAACAGTTACAGGTTTCACAAATCAATCAAATCACCAACAAAGATTGTTTGATCACAGGCATTCACAAAGATGTGACTATGGCCACATTGTTTCTGCTCTCAAACATTTCATTTATATATAAATTGCAATCCATTGAAACCGGTTTAAAAACCATTCACAGAAAACATAATTATATCAGTTCATGTGCAAAAAAATATGCTATAAATATGATGACAATTTTACATTCAGCATTTGCACACAATGTCAAAACAGTATTTTCCACACAACTGCTCTGTGTGTCTTATGTCAGGTTAATACAGGGTATACTGTTGGTATACCCCATATTTATAATTACACTATTAAACATTTCATTTTCAAGTCTTAGAGATTAAGTGCACGGACAATAATTTTTACAAAACAACTTGTGAATGCATTTCATCACATTTATGGATGCAGAGATTGTAATTCTACCAAAATATATATTTCAAAACTATTATTGACAACACCAAAGAATCCTCAGTATGGCAATTATAAAAAATATTGCAATATCCTTTCTTATTATTCAACAGTTAAAAATGTGGATACGATTAATTACTAGAAGTCTTGAAACTGTTCACAAGCCAGGCGTGTGTACTGATGGGGCAAAATAAGCTTGTTACAATTTGATGACAAATATATTATGAGACTCACCAGCCATCCCGTGATCTTGGTCTGAACATGCGGCCTATGAAATACAAAACTCACTATCTTCCACTTGTCCAGACCACAAAGTTACTATCCAAGATGGAGGTTTAGTGGATTCACTATTGACCTCAGATTATTGTAAATCGTATTTAAAGTGAATTAGTCATGAGATTTGGTGCCGAACACCTGAACTATTTCTTCCATATCTGCCATAAAGTATGCAGTTATTACATGGTTTAATACAAGAATGTAATTATAAAAGTTGCTTACAATTAAAGTGAAATTGCATGTCATGCCTTTATGAACGTAATGTAGTTCTAACACTACATTGTACATATAATTTGTCTCCAAAAATCAGTGACGGATTCCCTTTAAAGAATTCACCATCCTAATTGTGTACTTGCAAATACGGGTAACTATTTAATGAAGCCTCTCTCCTCTCCCACCCCTTCCATCCCCCAAACCCACATTCCTCACCTGAAGACAGATACAATACATTCAGAAATATACTGGCTTAATAAATATAAACTGGCACAAATGTTATATTTTATTACCCATAGAGTAATAAATAGATTATTTTTGCTATAATGTTGATAGGGAAATATAGCATTTAAACATCATGACGTAACAGAACATTGTCAGTTTAGAAATGGAGTAGTCACTAAAAAGCAGAAACAGATCGTGTTTTTGCAACTGGTGAAACCTCCCGACGTCACATCGCCTCCATAAAATTCTTCGTGGTGAATGTGAAATTCTGTTTTTAGTCGTTGCTATAAATATTATAGAATGGCGACCAAACATCAATGTTTTCTTAAAAACTATTTAAGAGTGACTAATGACTATGTGTAATAAATACAATAACCTACTCGATACACAGAATTACAGATTATCTGTTCCTCGTGAAATTAATGTTTTCAGTCCCTATTTACAGCTCGGAACTGACAATATCATAATTTCACTCGGAGAAGGATAATATGTAATTCCTCATTAGTCGTGAGTTATTGTCTGTTTTGCCCAGTGCAATATAGTTCGTGAAAATATACGCATGATAATGAATGCAACTATTGAGCAAATATTTATATAGTGCTGTTGGTAACGTTTAGCAAAACTGTACATCTTCAATTTCAGCATTCTGAAGATTAAATGCTAAACAAATCAAATTTCAGCATTCTGAAGATTAAATGCAAAACAAATCAAATTTCAGCATTCTGAGGATTAAATGAAAACAAATAAAATAGCATAACAATTTAAATTATTATCAAACAAGTAATGAATTTTCAGAATCATTACTTTAGTGATCGCACGGATGTTTAAACATTTTATACCAGGCTATAATTTAGTAGTCGAGTCGTTATTGAAGGTAAGTTCTGATTTAGTGAGGCGTGGTTGAAATTTTGTTTCAATGAGATCCAGTTGAATTTGCTGTGCAAGTTGGAAATAGTGTCAATGAAAAATGAATCCATTGGATACGTTCAAGAAAATAGCTCCTATGAACAAGCCAAAATAACCTGAAAACAATGCCTGTGAAATTGCTGAATACATTTTAGGTGATCAATTCTGTGAATGTGCTAAATAATTTTTAGATCAATTTAAGAGAATTAGTCTAAAAAATTTACAAAATAGGACCAGTGAATATTTTCAGAATATAGTAATAAAATTGAAATAATAAGAGTGCATAACTTGTTTAATAAATGTAAGATTTAATGATGGAATGCTAAAACAGAACAACTTCACTTGTTACAAAAATTGAGATTGAAAACAGATTCGTTAATAATCATATTAAATTTGTGAGAATTTGGTCAAATAAAAAAGTAAAATTCTTCACCCTGGTGTTGTGGTAGAATGTAGTAATTAAAGTGATGGTGTCTAATTTTGGTAGTGTATGAAGATAAACAATTACTTAAAATGATTTAAAACTGTACGTTTTGTTTACCTACTTCTATGCATATTTTAAGTTAAGTATATAATTAAGATTTTAAACGATTATTGAAAAAACCACCCTTCATTTGGTTAAATAAACCTTAAACATTTTTCTATCTCTTTCAAAAATATAAAAGACAATTCTATTACGGAAAAAAAAAAAGAGAACGAAGAAAATATTCAGATTGTTACTGGTCTCACATATTATATTCGTAAGGCAAAGTCGACAAATGCAATCGATGATGTGATCAACATCTACATGTGATCGCAGTCACATTCAGACGATTTCAAGCCGTCTACAAGCAAACCACTAAGCTTCATTCACGTACACAGCGCCTAAAGCAGACGTTATGAGGTAAGAGGTGATACGAGTCATGCAATACAACACAAATACTCTGTGTATGTACAACAGGCGTTGAGAAATTTCACTCAATCATTCATATGCAATGCATTTAATACAATATTATGATGGAAAATTTATAAACTGTTGTGCAGGTGCTGTTAAATATATAAACTACTGTAAAACAGGCAATATTCACGGTTGCAAATGTTTTCATTTAAAAAAATAATTATCAACTTGCGGTATGTAATTTTCGCATTGCAAAACAAAAATTCTTAACATTGATGTTATTTTAATTAAGATAATTATTTCCACGAAAAATATTTGCTTTACAGTATTAAAAGGGTTTGAACAAATCATAAACATGTTGGTAGCATTATGTTCATAAGATTGAATGCATAATTTCTTGTAATGTGAAGCACAGATATATTGTTTGAATGGGTAAATATATTTTATATTACCTTTTTTATCAAAGAAGAAAGAGAATATTGTTTCTTTAATGTCTCATTTTTCAAAAACAATTTAAAAATTTGCAACCGTGAGTATGAAAATCTATAAACTTAGTGCCAAAATATCTTGACAGATTTTCTTTAACACTTGTTCACAAATTTGCAAGTGTGCCCATGTCTTATTTATATATCGACAGTTTATTATATAACATAGGATGAAATAGCATATTGTAGTGAAAATAATGTTGCTATTTTCACTCGAGTGACAACTGTCACTGGAATGAAGATGTACGCCGTTATCATTGCATTACTCAACTGACGATGATGTCACTGCGACGTCATCACCCAGACATTGACTTCAGTCTGTTTGACACTGTTGACATAATACATAGAACATTTGTGTATTATTGTCAAAAACATGTTTGTTTCATTTTATGAAAAGAACCAATTCTCAACTGGAAATGTCAACTTGATACTTTTCATGAAATTAAATAAACAAGTTATGTGATACGAGTACACAGATATACTCTAGATCTCATACATGTGTTAACACATTCACAAGTATGTCCATTCCTCTCCTTTATATCGACAGTATCTCAGATATCAATAAGTTTCTTTATATGCCAACTGCAGACCAATCCGTGACCTGTTTTACAATCACACATACTATGATCAACACTTATTTGCAAATCCATGAATAGACTGCTTCTTTCTCTCTTGAAAATCCATACCAGTTTCTCATGTGCAAATGCCTTTTTCCTTCTTTCAAATGTCTTTTTTCTTCTTTCAAATACTCCTGTTATCTTACTTGCACATCGGCTTGAAACAAATTAAACTGCAAGTTCATGTTATACCCGTTTGTCATTTGCTTTACATTCCTATTACCCATCTACAAATGCAAAGTTCGCCAATTGCACCTTGCACATAAACTCTGGTCAAAACAAATGTATTCATTATATATATTTTGTAAATATCTTTTTATCTTCAGCTACATTTTCAGCCATTAAGAACATTCTCAGCACCAGACATTATAAAATATTTGTTTAATATTTAAATGTTCTTGCTGCTTGCACCACCACAAACAAATAAAAGAACAATTGGCCACAATCCCAAGTGTCAAAGTTTCTTGGGAGTAAAACTGCATATCACAACCTTTTTCGAACATGCAAGTTGCTAGACAGTAAAAGATGACTTGCTGTCAACTTATTCAGACGGGGGTGGAGTCAATAAATCGGTGGCATCAGCTCGGCAGATAGGACACGTACGATTTGTCTGAAAAATAATACATACTTCGTCAGTTATTATTGTCACATTTTACAAAGAATACAACAATGAAATTTGTTCGTTTTAACCAAAAGATTAGTGATAGCAAAACATAATTATTATCTCACAAAATCTATTTTCTTATCTTAATGAGTAGGGTTTTTTTCACTAAAAATTCTTGGAAAATTTATATCTACATTACTTCAAATTACAGTATACTATTTTAAGTTTTAGACAATGCGGTGACTTGGGTGAAATACCCGCCAAAACAATAGTTAAACTTTGCCTTATTTTGCTCAAAAAGCAAAGTTTAAAGTCGCTGTGATTTTTACTACAGATTAATATTTTGTTCATATTTTATTCAATGGCAATTTTGTTATTACTTTCTCTAAATCCAAGCATATTTTTAAAACAAATAAACATTTTTAATTTTCCATATCACAAAACTGATTTGTTAAAACTTTACAATAATAAATACCTTAAGCCACTTGTCGACACATTTTGCATGGAACTCATGACTACAAGGCAGGACTCTGAGAAGTTGTCGATTTTCAAAATCACACATGCAGACGACACACGACGTCTGGTCGAGGTCTGACCTCCGACTGTCACTGTTAAAGCAGTAGGCCGGCAACTGCTTGATGTCCGCTTTCGTCAGACCACGCGGCTTCGCCTCGCCCAGTCGTTCGGCCAGATTGAGCAGAGCCTGCAAGTAAAACACATCAACACTAGAAACGTGTTCACAAAGTACAATACATCAACACTAGAAACGTGTTCACAAAGTACAATACATCAACACTAGAAACGTGTTCACAAAGTAAAATACATCAATGTTCACTAGCAACGTGTCCACAAGACATGGAATCTCCACCAGCATGTGTTATAGCACATGATTTATTGAAAATATAAAGATAAAAGATAAAGTTTGTTTACTTAACCACTCCAACAGGTAAGTTGTGAATACCAACAGAGTTACTTCCCTTGAATTGTAAACAAAACTAAGCAGCCTTACTTTCAATAGTGCGAGCGCTCTGGAACTATGCGACTGGTACTAATCGTGTACTATCACATGGACTTTTTCTATTAAGACATACCAAAATGTTCAGCAACAAATTGTAAAAAGGAATTCAGCAATGATGCCCATAATTTAATTCAAGTTACCTCATAATTTTCAACTTCAGCGGCTTCATCAGCTGGATCACGACCATAGGGAGGCACTGGAGGGTTTCCTAGCATTGCTCTGAAATATCAACATCATTTATAAACTTACTTCAGAAAATAATTATGTCACAGAATTATAAAAAGATAAAGTTTGTTTGTTTAATGACTCCACTGGAACACATTGATTATAAATCAGCAGTTATATTGATGCTTAGTCACAGAGGAACCTGCTGCTGCCACATAGGCTACTACTCTATCGAATAACAGCAAGGGATTTTTTATGTGCACTTTTTCAGACAAGATAGCACACACCACAGCCTTTGATGGATCCGGTCGTGGATCACTGGTTAGAACGGGAAATAATCTGACGCGTCCACCAAGGAGGATCAATTCGTCGACCTACCGAACTTCAGGCAGATATTCGTGCGCCGAGTTATTCCCAGCTCTGCCAGGATAATAAAAGCATATAATCCTTTAAGTATGCACGTTAATGTTATTATTGTGAATGTGATGTTCATTTTGTTAAGATGTATTATATTGCTCTGTCCAAATATGGGTGTAATGCAATAAATTCTTCTTCTTCTTCTATAAGACTTGTTTTCATTATTGGCTTTAAAAGAATCTAACAAAATGACATTTTACTTACAAAAAGTGAAGGAGAAATCCTGGGTAGGGAGGTGGTGGTGGCAAGGGCAGAGAACTGCGTAAGCGACTTCTTCCCGTTGTCCGCCTTGCGTAATATCTTTGATATGGACCCTGCTGCAAAACAATTGATAAACGTCAGTAAACAATATATCCAGTATAGAGGGGAATATTTACAATACAAATTCATTAATTTGAAGATTAACCTGTGTTTAAGTTCTTATCATAGTGTGTTAATAATGTCACTAGTATAATATACCAGTCTTAATGCTTATCATCGTGTTAATAATGTCACTAGTATAACATGTCTTAAATTCTTATTATATTGTGTTAATAACGTCTTAAATTCTTATTATATTGTGTTAATAATGTTAATAATGTCTTAAATTCATATCATAGTGTGTTAATAATGTCTTAAATTCATATCATGGTGTGTTAATAATGTCACTAGTGAGAAAAGTGCTAGCTTACCATGTATAAATCGTGTGGAGACGGGTGAATAGCAGGTTCCTGTAGAAGAACTGGCGGGGATGGGTTGAGCGGGGCCCGGTGTGGAATACTGGGGTGGAGCGCAAAAGGGGACCGGTGGTCTGTCATTATGTGTACTTCTTCATCCTGCAATGTAAAAACAATATAAAAACTGATAAAAAGCCCACCAAAACAATGCCTTCAATCTCAACGGAATATGGGAGATAACTCCAAACGAATATTGCTAAAATAAGTCAATAAAGTATTTTGGATATATTTCAACTGACATTAAGATATTTAGTTTATATTCCCCAACAACTTGCCATCCCGCAACAAATATGTACATATTTTCTACATGAATAATGATTTTTCTAATACAATATACTGCACTCTATGTTGTATTTAACACTGTATCAAGTGGCAGGTATTAAATATTTATTGGAAATTTAAACAAAACAAAAATCGGTCTCTCTGTCTGTCTACATGTATTATATATATGTATGTATTTATTTTGGGCAAATTGATTGTTTGCCAGCTGCTACACATACACATCAGTGCAGTATATATAGCAGTACTTACAATAAACTACCTCTTCAACATAATGTACTTTATACACAATACAAAATCATTTTAATTCATAACTTTCTTTAAATTGTGGCTTCCATAAAAAAAAAATTAACTTAAAAATGTGAAAAATTAAATAACAAAATATTCAAATTTTTTGGCCATAAAATATTTAACATTCCAAAATCGTTTCTTTAAAAACTATGTAGTTTATTTTTTAAATGATTTTCATTTGCGTTCTCCCACCTCAATAAATCAAATTGTTGCTACAAATGTTCAAAACTCTCATCACATAGCACACTAACCTAAATGAATGCTTAGGCCAAATAAATAAATAGATCCATTTAAGGTTTCATGGTGAAAAAAATAACGAAAGGTTTTAACTTTTTATTTTTATATTAAAATGTTTTTCAGTATATCAAAATAAATAAAATAAAATAAAATAAAATGTGAACTTTGGAGATATTTTTTGGTATGGTTAGTGTGAAAAATAGGGTCGGTCAGGAAATCACAAATAATTTTTTGTTGTTGCTTGGCCGTATAGTCAAACCTGCTTGAGTGGCCACCTGTATTAAGCAGCCACCTGTCTTAAGAGGCCACTATTTGTTACTCCCTTAGGTGGCTGCTTAAGAAGGGTTTGACTGTACATTGTTCTTAAAAAAAGAATCAAACTCACGTGTAATCTAGACGGATGGTGTACTCCTGCGAAGTGTGTAGGCGGTGCGAGATTGTGGTGATGGTGAGCGAGCTGGTGGTGTTGTGGCGGGTGGTGTGGGTGATGTAGTAGTGGGGGGATCGTGTGTGTGATCGGCATCTGTTGTAGACTGCAGGCTGGAATGTGCTGCATGCTGCAGCCCGGGAGCTGCATCGTGCAGGCGGGAATCGACCACGTCGACTGCGTACTGCACACCGGCATGTGGGCCATGTCGCACCCCGGCATCTGGTGAGGTCCGGCACAGATTGGAATTCCATACGGAGTCATGGTCACCGGTGCACTAACACGGACCTGTAATGATAACAAATGACGTTCAGCTGTGTTGGAATTTCATCACAAACCTCCAGATATAAAAACAAACAAGCAAATTCAAAGAATTGCTGTCTACAAGTAGTATTTGTTTCGCATAGATTACACAAACAACATAAGATGTACATGCACAAACAAATTATTCACAATACATGTTGGACAAAATATTAACTCATTTTAGATTACATGCTGAACAAAACTTGGTAGATATGTCGGAAAAACATTTTATTCTTGAAAATTATTTTATTCAGGGATGATATATTCGACTACCAAAACAAATCGAGAAATTCCAGAGTGTATGACCGGGTAGGCCTCACTGTTGTTCTGAGGAAAATCCCTGATAAAGCGGAGCAGAATAATACTTTCTCAAATGGATTCTAAGATAGGCCCCCTATTACATGTAATCTTTGCCTTTGGTTGGTACGTAAAAAGTAAAAAATATTTCTAAGTTAATATTCAGTATAAACTTAATTTATTTGAAGAGGAAGAGGGGACAAAACGCACCTGATCAACTTCTAACATAACTGGCTGGTGAGATTGTTGTCCGGGATGGAGAGCTGCTGGATGAGCCTGTCGGCCAATCAGATTGGGCGGCTGAAACGCTCGCCTCTCGGGTGATTCGGCCTGCTGTATTACGTTCTGTCTTTCCCGGGTCTGTCTTCTAGTACCAGGGCTGCACAAACAGAACAACATAATCAAACAATAGAACATAACAATCAAATAAACACAACAATACAATCAATTTAATAGAACAATCAATTTAATAGAACAATCAAATAAATAGAACAAAACAATCAACAATGTTTTTGATCAACGAGTAGCATGACCCTACCCTGATTCTCAAATAGATTCTCCTATATCAAAGCTCATTTTTCACAAATCAACTTGTTTTAATATACGTAACAGTCAAACTTGTTTATAATGACCATCAAAGTGACCTACACACAGTGGCCTTATTGAGCAGGTGACCTTTATATACAGGTTAAAATACATGTATTTGTATACAGAAGGGACATATTTGCAGTGCCTTTTAGAGATTGGTGGCTGAATACGCTCGTAGCAGGTTCGACGATATACTTATTAGTTTAAAAAAAAGCAGGTTTCCAGGTAAAAGCTAAATAAAACGTCTTCATTCTCAGCTTCACTGTCATCTTCAGGTGTAGCACATTTTAATAATATTGCATTTTCAATCAAACTGATCTTGCGATCCATGCATTTTCTAGTTGAATATTATACTAGTATGAAAACTAGCTGTGATCAGAGACACATGGCCACTGCATTCTCCATCCTACAGATCCTTCAGACCGACAGACCATCAAACTATCAAGAGGCCTCCCATGGGATGCGAACCCCAGTCGCTGGCCTAGTATTTTCATCAAATAACCCATAAACAGGATTCTGAACAAAAAAAAGCCCGGTTGATGTGAAGTTATTAAATTTAATTTGCAGTTTGACGTCATCACCAGTACATTAATAAACGGTTTTACGAGAGATGGAGTAGATCATTTAGTCCTGTGACGAACTGAACCACAGCCAACCAGTAAACAAAACTAAAACATTGTTAAATACATCACTGGGTTACTGCGTACCAACATTATAAAAAATACCAACATTGAACACCAGATTCCTATATCCAGCTTATCTTGTTAGACTAAGAGCCAAGAAACATTCTTATTCAATGTTTCATGTTGTTTTTTTCAGTCAGTGAAGCAGTGCTGAAAAATGTCTTTGACCAAACGTTGCACTTTAACATGGCAGTGGTTGAAAGGTGACCAAACGTCAAAACACTCCCTTATACACAAAAAAAGAAGCTTTTTCTATTGAAAGCCTGCATGGACAAAGAATGTCTTCCTTTTCCCTTCACATGAATCTTGTCAACAGTGGATCTGATGTGGGTTGTGCCCATGAAAAATTATTAACCTGAATCAAAGTTGGCAGTTTGCCAATATTCTGTGTGGTTGCAATTCAGAGAGGCAGAATAGTGTGCACAAGTTGAATGAACGTGCTTGGCAGACCTGAGGCGATATCGACAACGTTTCAGTACTCAGCGTGTCCAGTACAGCATAACGAAGACAAGTATACAGTGAAACCAAGCAATAACAGACTCGTGAAAATACACAGTGAAACCCCAATAACCAAATCTAACAACGTTTCAGTACTCAGTGTCCAGTACAGCATAATGAAAACAGGTATACAGTGAAACCAATAAAAAACAGACTCATTCAAATAAACAGTGAAATCCCAATAACCAAATCTAACAATGTATATACTCAGTATATCCAGTACAGCATGGGTCAATATAACCATGCAGTGGCATCCTTAAACAAAGAAACTTTATCTTTATCTGTACTGACATATATTTTTTTAGGACCATGAAGACAATGAAAAAGATAATTAGTATCAGTTTGTGTAATACCACTGTACTGCCATTACTGGTAAAGTAAGACGAATCTGGAGTCAGGTGTGTGTTTTTTTACTTCAGCCGTATGGCAAGACAGATTTGTTTACTGGACCATAACAGGAATTGATACCACTTTCTAACCCGGACAAAATATTCATTGTAGGAAGAGATTTATTCAAATATTATATTATTCAAATTTAACAGGCAATGCCAAGATTTAGTAATTCCCAAATCTAAGGCACGATCACAAATATAGCTTGAACAAGAAGAAGAAGAAGAAGAAGATGAAGTACAAATGTAATTACGAAAATAGGTGTTCTGTGTGTCACATGCCTGACCTGACTTCTGTGCACTTAGCTTTATGTACGTGACAGCTTTATTTCTAATATACTACAGAAATGGATGAAATTTTTATCGATACTATAAAAGATATAATAAAATTACTGCCTTTTCTACAAGATTGTTTAGTCATATTACGTTAAATGTATCTCATTGTACATTCAGCACACGTAGCAAAAGAAACCTGAGTTATCTTTCTGTATGGTCAATCTTCAATCTTTGTGTGTAGTTGTATTCAATTCACATTAGTAATATCAAATTAAATTTAATTACAGTATGTAACTATTTTAACATGGTTTGATGCTAAATTCTAAGACTGCAAACTGTTTCGACAAATCAAAGACATGGTGGCCATCTTTGATTTCATGTCGGCTAGCTAAATGCGTGTTTATTATGATCTTTCACAGAACATATTTACTTCATTAACTATGTTTCTAAAATGTTAATAATGTCTCGTTCATCATTATTTAGACCTCAGGTATAATATGACTACTGGTACTAATATTGATTATAGAAAAGTTGTAAATGTAAGCAGTGCGCGACAGGCTGAATAATAATCAGTTAGGTACTGTGCATATAGGTCAATGTGTTTCACAATCCGAACAATGTTTGGAACCTGTGGGGTGTAAAAGCCAAGTTTGGATTGCTTTTAATGTAGAAACATTGTATACAGTTGGTCAATGTTTTATGTTAGGATTAGAATGGGAGGGACGCGGTCAAACGCAACCCAAATTTTATTCAGATTGTGAAACATATTGGTATATGACATTTATGCATGATTCCTTAAAAGTGTTAACCAAAATTTAGAATTCTAAATTGCAGTAAATGCAATATTACTTTATTTTGTGACCGCTGAATGTTTCCAAATATTGAAGACTAAAAACATTTTGACTTATAAAACACATTTTAAGGTCAAATGAGGATCTCTACCCACTATTGTGCACAAGTTATACTAAAGCTGAGCATGGCTCTAGATGAAATTAGTTTGTGTAGGTTTAAAAGCTGACCTTAATTTCTTTATCCTGTGTACAGCAGGGAGATAAGCTCAGAGCAAAAAATCTGTCTTTTTTTTCTAAGTATAATGTCCTCGTCAAAGTGAGCCGATTGAATTTCAAAGCTTGAGCCACAAAGCTAACGGCAGTGTGGGAACCTCAGCAGCCATGGGAAGGAAGGATGCCAGAATGAAGTGAAGGAAGCCAAACGAACACAGTACTGGGTATTCCCTTTCAAGTTAAACTTGCACAAAGGCCTGCTGCACACTGTAATTGCAAGTTCGCAAGACCAGGGCATGACAGGAATAAAACCAAATATCCCCGACTTTAAACGCACATTTTACATTAGCATTATATATCTAATACATGTAGTATTAAAAAAATATTTATCATTCTTTTCTGAAAAGGATATGAAGACATCAAAAATATATATCTCAAATATCCAAATAAAAAAACCCCAATATTTAAAGAAAACATTTTAATTTTGCAAATTTTCTTTCATCTTCCTATCTAGACTGAATTTGTCTGTCTGTAAACATTTATAAAAAGTAATATTTTAAATATATAATTAATATACACTGTATATATGTTTTATATATACATGTATACAATTTGATTTTATGCTCATCGAAATATTCGGTCAAGAGGTCACTTGTATGAAAGAAAATTTACTGATAACGCCATCATAAAACAAATGTACAACCCTATCAAACCTGCTCAATTGGCAACCTGCTAAAAATCTACTTGTCTTGAGAGACCACTTTTTTATCGATGCATGTAAAAAAAAATTTAAGCAAGTTCAAAAATAGGAGATAAATAATTATGTGTAAAAGTGAAACCATGGCAACAAAACCCTTGGGTAGGATGTATTTATTATTAATATTGAGAGCAAAAATTACACTGGCTGGTACAGACCCCATCCCATTTTGATAACTTGAGACTGTCAAAAGGATGGAAGATGGATGGGCAGTGAAGTGCATACCCACTGGTGCCTCTTAAAGGCTGGTATTTCCCTATCACAACCCGCCAATCACAAACAGCATGATTCACCATAGGGAACCCTTTTAAAAAATAAAATACTATGAGGCCTTAATAGGGATAAATATTATAATACAAAATACCAACAAAATTCAGGACTAAAAAAAATTCATATATAATAGTTACGCCTTAATTAAAAGAACATACATTTTGTGTCCTTAATTAAAAGAAAATAGTGTTATCCAAATACAGACCTTCATTCTAAATCTGGTTGGTAGAAGAGAGGACTTACAAATAAACAAATATATCTGTGGGGTTGAGGCATATATATTTTATTGAATTTTATTGAATTTGATACCATGCAGAGATCGAGCAACTGGTTACCAGTATATAACATAAATCATCCGATGTCTTTTCCTAAAAATGTAGGCAAAACGCATATTACTTTCTTGGCAAAACAAGGTGAAATTGGGAGAAATTGAGAACTAGTTCGCTCAAATAATTGGTACTTCGAAATAACCATGTAAAGATGACGAATTTTGGAATATTAACCATCTAGATTCTAAGCTAGTAAATGTTACATATTATCATAAACAGGCCCCTTCTTCACTTTTCTTTGCGTTATTATTTGTTGCAGCATGCAATGAATAGATTCTTGCGTTTTTCTAAAGGAATTATTTAAGGAATTATTTAACATATGACATCATTTAGAAAGAGAAAAAAATGCTATCAAACTGAAAGAAGTCATTACTTTTAACCGATCCATTACTTGTACTTAGCTTCATTACTTATTGAGAGTGGGAAATGACACATGGTTACCATCTATTCTACTTGATAACATACATTTTTCATTTTTAAATAGGTCACCAAAAGAGCAATTTATGTTTTATTATGTAAGATCCGAACCCGACCAAGCAGAATGTGCTGGCTGGTTGTTCACTATTATTGACCTGTTATTAATGTCATGCTAATGGTATCATGATTACATATAGATGCAGATAAGCAATTCATATTGTCAAATACACAAACTTGCTATAAAAGTCATGTGCATTATATACATGTAATAGTACAGGGTTAGTGATTCAAAACATTTTCTGTTATCCATATTGGATACCTGCATTTCAAATCTGGTATCTAAATTTACAAACAGCGATATACAACATAACTATTGCACATTAAAGAGAATCACCATTTTAGTAGGTAATGTGTGAGCACGTGACCACAGAGTGAAGCAAATTACACACAAATGTCTGCCGCATTACGTCAATAGTTTAGACTGCGGATTCGTTCATTCAATGCTGTATGACACAGCATATTGCTTGACGTCAACTACTCCTATAGCAGTTTTCTACAGAATGTATTGCTGCAACTGTACATTTTATTTTCTTAAATTGTTTTATAGTGTTTGTAAGAAATAGAATACTACACTTCTGACCGCCAGATTGTTTTTCTCACAACTCGTGTTTTCCATATGTATCTAACTCAATTTTGCTCGTTAAGTACATTAGGAAACCACTCGTGAGATAAATGATCTCAAACGGGCAGGCATGTATTATTCTCTATTTGAAATCGGGATTACTTGAGATACTGCAAATCTAACCCTGTATAACAACCACCTGTGTATAACGAGAAGTTCATCTGTATACAAATCCATGTATTTCAACTTTTATATAAAGGACACCTGCTCATAAAGGCATAATTTTGTAGGTCACTTACTTGGCTATATCGATTTCACCGTTTTATAATATTCATGTATCATGCAATTTATAGAAAAGATAAGATAGCACACACCACGGCTTTTGATAGACCAGTCATGGATGAGTAGTTAAAACGTACAATAACCCAACAGATCCCCTGAGGAGGACAGACCCTTACATCCCCACTCCTTGCAAAATGAACAAATTAAAAAAGTAAAGTTTGTTTTATTTGACGATGCCACTAGAAACACATCGATTATAAATCAGCGGTTATTGGACATCAGACGCATGGTTATATTGACACATGGT
>JAULBR010157104.1:0-29079 GCA_032355825.1 Melanodrymia aurantiaca | reverse complement strand
TGGAGATAAACGTAGTCTATTTTCAATTTAGCGGTATGTTATCGTGATTTGATACCGCTAAATGTTACATTTAAAACCTCACGCTAACGCGTTCGGTTTTAAATGACATTTAGCGGTATCAAATGCACGATAACATACCGCTAAATTGAAAATAGACTAAGTTTATCTCCTAATTACATATAAAAAGTACTAACGTTCTTCAACATAACACTTTTGTGAAAATTCTAAATAAATTTATTTTATAGAGACAATATTCCAAACATTCTTGATCAGGGGTTGAAATGTTCTAAAATTTGTACGCATCTAGAGCAACAGGTTGTTGAATTGGACAGTTGTTGGGGATAAACTAATGACAGGTATTATTTAGTGATAGTTAAACCTAATTGAACAGTTCTTGAGATTGCGAAAATAAGTGCAAGTTTAGTGGGGAATTTTTAGCATAGAAATGAGAATTTTTCTGTGTATTACTTTTGGAAAGAGGCCCATATTGTATACCGGAGAATGCCTGCATTAATCCCTAACAGAAATAGTTTATAAGGAGTAAGTAGTGTTATGATTTTTTTGTTTTTATAACAGATAAAAACTAAGGCAGCTTTGTAGGTGTTATGAAGACCATGTTGAACATGGAAGAAAGTAATGTTTTAATAACCAAGCTCTAACTCGTTTGGTCCAGCTCTCTGTTTCGAAGATCTTTATTGCCAATTATTATGTTTAATATTATATTTTGTATTCTAATAATCAGTTTTAGCTACTCTTTTGGTGATGGTTGTGATATCTATAATAGATTTTAATATTTGTATTTATTTTGTAGTGACGTGTGTTTGATCATTTATCGTCTAGTTGTGTCTGCTTTACGTATTTCATTCCCCACCACTTGAAAAACAAATTCTTGGTGACCTGACGCTTCTTAAACCTAGCTGCTCATATAACGACATCTTTATCCTTAAGAAGTTCAACTCCATTACGTCCTCACATAAACCATCTTCTCCATAATGTGTTGGGGAAAATAACTATACGTTATACTAAAGGTCGGAAACAAAGTATACCAAAATATGTCAGAAATGTAGTATGTTAAAGTAAAATCAATGATTGATAACGTTGACATGTCATTTGCTCACAAGCAAGAAATGTTAATAATGGTTTTCCTTTAAATCACGGTTTAGTAGTCAAAGAAAATATTTTGAGACTACAACTTGTGTTTTTCAAATTATGGCTTTTGTGTCTGTCGTTTCAAAATGCATCTGGTATACTTACTTTTCACCATCAGTGAATTAATTATACCAGGGTCTGTTTATAAGGTTTGTTATAATGCGATGTCAAAAAATTTAGATAAATTTTTTAAAACAAATTTAATTTGTTAAAGTCCATTCAAATCTGAAATATCTGAGTTTCAACAAACATCGCCTTTCATATAACGTGAAATTATGAGTTCCATCATAAATAATATGTGCTTTCAAATATGGTTAAATAATTTGGAGATAAAGAAAAACTGTTTGTAAAATATATTACTAAATAGCTGTTAACTCTGTTGGTGTCACAATATTGATCTCTGTAAAGATTTTCTCCTATTCAAATACTGGTACTTAATAATTGTACTTTTTATACGATCAACACTCTAGTACAGAAGCGTCGGCAGTTTTTAGATTTATAATCTTACAATTCTCCTGGTAACGACTAACTTTCAACAGTAGAATTTACAATATATAGAATATATAATAGTCACACTGTGACGATTAGGTCATTTGCTAGCAATTAACTCGACTCACACCAATACCGTAACTGGTTAACACCACTAACAAGGACTAAAACGGGCAATCAGACTAAATGTCTCCCACAGCCAACATCAAATGTCCGGTTTATTTTACAAAACACAGTACTTTACTGTTTGACTGTGATGTTATGGTGATTTTAGAATCATCTCAAAGAGAAGTACTTAACTCCCTTGTTTTATTAGCATATTTTCGTCTGATTGCTCATTAAAAATGAAGTTATATTGGCTGTGATTAGGAGGGAAAAACGGTCGAAGAAAGTGACCTTAACTGAAGTATTTATATTTTCTTCCATTGACCATCAACTAGAAATGTTTCCGGGCTCGATGCTAATCTAACTTAAACACACTAATTTCTCAGCGTTGTTGAACAACCTTCTGCTAACCAAACTTGTCACTGTTTAGTTTCCAGTTAATTTAATGTTTGGCTTCTGTGCAGTGAATTTTCCACGAGCAATGAAACAATTTCAACTTGTAGGTCAATGGAATAAAGCAAATGGTAAAAGTTGGCTTTCCTCAACCAAAGAGGTAGGTCACTTTTGTGATGTGTATTAGACTATTTTGAAACACAATTCAGCATCTTGGAATTATTTTAGGTGCAGTACAAAAAATGAGAAGGACTTTGTCAGGAGTGAGAGAGCACCCTTATACACGGGTGACATCTCTCCCATGACTTCATCAGTGATGAAAGGTTAGTTTTATTGCTGTTTTTGCAGTAGCATTTGACCAAACGAAATACATGTGACAGAAACAGCCGATAGTTGACTTGGGGTAAATCGATTGAGTAGTCAAAATTGCTCATCAAAACTGAGCTAATTAAAGGAAATCTGTTACGAATTTTGGGTGCCATATTTTGCACGCTATTATGCAGGAGTAATTTCAATAAAAAGAAATATATACCTTTTCATCTACCGGTATGTTAAAATATTTCAAACGGTATCTTTGCTTTATATCAAATGAAATTATTTAAATAATGTCTCTTAAATATAATTTGACAAGAAAATATTTCTAAATTGTTCAAATACTTTGACTAGTTTACGTGTGTAATAGAACCAATGGGTTCAGCTCCAAAACCACATCAGATTTCCTTTAATTAGACTAGAATAATAATTAATGCATTGTTTTCCCTAATTTGTTATTTTCAGTATTTCTACAGAAATCCAGGCACATTATATACGATGAGCATTTTTGACTTCACAGTCACACTCGATAAAAAATCATAGCAAACTTATCGCAATTAGGTTTGTCAGGCCTCGAATTATTACTTATATAAAACGATTTGCCACTCAAAAAGTACTGACCTAAATATTACTGGGTTTGATTTTAAAATATTTTCTATGAAAATTTTCGGTATATGCAAGGCTTCAAGTTCAAATGGTCATATATACAGAGATGTACATTTGGCAACTATTCATGACAGTTTGCCATTCATTATACTCTTGTAGTTGCATCATTATTTCAATATTATATACTACAGTCTACACTGCATTGTCTCATATTCTGTCAGATCGTATTTGATGCTCTGAGTATGTGGTAAATATATACATAAATCGGTTATAATAAGTCTTGTATGTCAACAAACCAGGTCGATAGCAATATAAAAAAAACTGTTCACAAAATAACCATATGACCAAATGTTTCTTTTATAAAATTGAACTTGAAAGATATTTTCTATTGATTATATGATGTGCAGATTTAAAACTACCACTTTAAAATGATGCAAGGGAAGCAATTCTGTATACAAAATAACAAATGTGGAATATAGTCAAAAGCAAAAAAGCACTACACTAAAATAATTGGGATTAGAGCAAGTGCCATCACTACCTCCCATTGCTAGACCAAGTGTTACACTACATAAGTATTATATTCGAGGCCTTGTCTATATAGTTGTAACCAAACATGGAAACGATCCATTTAACGTCTCCTATGCGGCTGACTATTATTACAGCAATAGAACGGTTTTACAATTTGAAATACGCAAAATGTTTGTTAACTGTTATTTTATTGTTAGATTTGTTCTTGTTGAAAATATTGGTTGGTGGATCGCCGAGAAATCCAGTTATTTCTTTGCCGTCTACATTTATTTATATTTTTTTGTGAAGTTTATTTTATTTTACCATTTTTGTATGGAGATTTTATATTTTTATTTGAACATTCTTTTACGATTGTGCTGCAGATTATGAGTTTTCAGTCATGTTGTGTTCATTGTGATAAGTGCTTACATGTGTAGTAGTCATCAGTTAGGAATCTCTCATATCACCACTCATTGACCGACTGTATGGCGGTCACACTTTTCCGCCATCTTGAAGCTTTACAAAAGTTTATTTTTAAACCGACAATCGTCTATTATTATCTAGATATGTGTCGTGTTATCATTTTGAGTTATTTTAAAATATAATTATCTTTAATATATATATAGCACTTGATTCATTCTTTTTAGACAGTTTTATTTTATGTGTACTTTCAAATATATCGACATAAAGTTTTTAAATCCTCTGCCAGAATTTTATTAAATATGTTCTTTTACGAGTACATATACTATTTTCAATTGCAACATTAATAAAAGTTTGTTTTTATCCGTTTCTTGATGGGATGTTAAAATAATTTAAAAAAATTACATTTCAGTAATTTTAATGAGACTATTATTAACAATATTATAATTTGTGTGCTGTTCTTGCCAAATATTGCAGAATGTTAAACAATTTCTGTCATCAATAGCTGACTGATAATTTACCATAAAATGGTTTTTAAAATTAGTTATAACTTGCCAATATTGTTGATGTATTTGCTACAACAGTATTACATACATGTAGTTTTTATACCATCATTTATATCATAATTATATTGTTGCAGTTTTTTTGTAATGTTAAGATTGTTTTAAAATGTATTTACATACACTATACCATGTATATATGCAGTTAATCAAATATGTGTATACTTAATCATTTTACCGTCTGGCAATCGAATGGATTTTGTGACGAGTGCTTTCAATGTGATACAAATCACTCGCTACACATGTTCATACATCAGCGATAGACAAATCAGCTTTTTATTTTGTTTCCTGTACATTATTAGAACTGAACATTCTTTACCCAAATATCAAACTTGATTACAATTCATGTTAAACAACCATATCATTGAGAATTTTAAAATTAAAATTTTTTAAAACTTAAGTTTCAGTTCCAATTAAAAGTCATAAAAAATAAATTGGTAATTCCATTGATCTGTATCCATTTTAAATCGCTAGATAAAGAATACGAAGGGCATGTGGTTTTCTCGTTATAGTCTGCCCATAAGTTTGTCAAAGAAAGTTCAGTTGTTTGCTGTTCATTATAGGCATCTATATTATACTCGAGGTTTACATACATTGGTTATTTGTATGAGGTGCTTGGCACGCAGTATGAAGTTAAATACTGGTTTTCGTGAAGGGCTATTTCTACACAAAGTGAATAGCTATGGAGGCATGACTACTTGATAGGCGTTCTTTACAACGTCTAACATGACAAAATGTGCAATTATTATTTGTAAATGTTCTAGAGAATAAAGCACATCATGCCAAAGCATAAGAACTGTGTTGATTTTTGTCTCGCAATCGTAACAACAGTCTGTAATGACAATGACCGAATACCTTTATTCTATAATAACGTGGACGGCATACCTTGCTTCATATTGTAGCATTCAGTAATAACGTGGACAGAATAATTGATGACACCTGTGAGACAAGTTGCTCATATTGACAGGCAGTAACTACATCGACTTTTTGTACTCAGGTCTATGTTTTGCTATTTAACTCGCATTATTCACAACTTATAACCGTCTGGTGATTCAAACTTTGTTATGTTGCACCTGTGACTGATCTATTGGTGTAAAGTTTTAGCACTTAGGAGACCATTAATTTGCAGAATGCTTGTTTTAACATGGTTACGTTGTGTATCAAAAATCCTACTAGATATGTTCTATCACAATAATATTATCTTTAATATTGTATGTTAGTCTTATGTTTTATGTATTAAATTGGTGCTGGAATATTGTATATTGACAAAGCAGGCATTGCTAACAACACTGGATTAAAGTTGTGCTCAACAATAACATTTTAAAATTAACATTTTCTTGACAAGCATTGTCAGCAATAAAATTCCTCTGAAGCGATTTTAGTAGGACCTGACTTTTTTTATATATATTATAATCACATTTATCGCATGCTTTGCCTCGGCATGTGTGCTATACAGTGTATATACTACAGTCTGCACACTTTAATCCAACCTAGTAATGTCTGATGTACACTTATGTTTTTATCTATTTCATCTTATTAACCCTAATTGTGCTAACACTTGCTATATCATGCTAAGAATTTCATATTCTGGTTTTGCCTTGTAACATCTTTATTATATTTTGTCATCGATGAATACTGCATTAATTTTCTAAACATGTTTTTGTGCAATAAAAGTGGATTTGTGACAAAAGTATTAGTTTGGCACAGATCAAGTCACTTGCATCTCATCCTGTCAACAATTAATAAATTATTTATTAATACTTAATAGAGTTTTACTCATTAACATTTTAGGAAAAACTTACGAAATGTTATGTTTTGTTGCTTTACAATCCCTATAACTAACATACCAATACAGATGGCAATGTGAGCACAATAAGGGTTAACAAGCATAGTATTAATTATAATCTATGAGAATGCTGTTGTTGTAGCAGAACAACCAAACTAACTCTTTCTTGTTTTTCTTTTTTATTTCACTTAACCCCAGCCACCGCCAACTAACCCGAACTGGTCACACAAAGTCTGATACCCGTGCCTTTACCAAGGGCTAGCTGACTGACATGCTATCTACATTACGCACCCGTCCGTGTGCTAACTGATTTGCATCACCTTTGTATGACCTATTCAGTATTACTTGGAGCTGCCATCGCAACTAACAACGAAATTCATGTACCTAGAGGGATGGCAATCCCGGACGAGATGGCGTCTTGCCAGGGATTGTCGACTTAAGTGCCTTGGTTCTCTACTAGCGGGACGGTACTAACCGTGATTGTTTGGACGTCGTCTCCGTCGTCTGTTGTCGAGTTTGGTGTACAGCGTCGCGCCGTCCGGCTCACTGGCGGCTAGGATCGGGACACGAAGTGACTCGAGATGCTTTTCTTATCAACATGGCTCACTTCATGTGCTGATTCAAACTGTGTTTGCTGTTGCTGCCCACTCTTCTAATTACTGAGCTGTACATCAATTAACATACTTAACTGGCAATTTATTTTATTAATTTGTTGTAACACGTTTATATATATATATATTGTTGTTGTTAACATTGGATAGAATGCTTTCTGTCCATAATGTTCATCCACCTGGGTTATTGGTCTGATGTCGTCTGCCTGGTCACTGCTACCATGGTAACAACAGCTCAATTTGATATTAGTTTGCTTTTGTTTCTGACATTTTTGTTAATTTTTTACCTCACGTTTGCTTGAACATATTGGGCTTCAATGCTGTGCTTATGGCCCTAATATTTGTGAAAATACTCTTTGGATCTCGCAATACGTGTTGTTGGATCTGACAATATACTTGTTTAATTTCACAACAGGTGTTTGATCTGACAGCAGGTGTTGTTGGATCTCACAGCAAGTGTTGTTGGATCTTACAGCAAGTGTTGTAGGACAACAACAGGTATTGTAGGATCTCCCAACAGGTGTTGGATCCACAAAAAGTGTTGTTAGATCTCACAGCAGGTGTTGAATCTCACAACAGGTGTTGTTAGATCTCACAACATGGATATTATTGGATCTCACAACATGTGTAGCTGACTCACCTATGCCTTCCTTTTTTCAATTGCTGCTGATAATTATTTACAGCAATATTTTGATGCATTTTCAAAACAAATGAGGCAGAAATTATGTTGCTTAAATATTTTGCTCATTCTATTTCTTTTTTTAAAGGAGATAACTTTTGTTCATTCATTTATTATATTTTATTTTTTGCAATTTTAAAGAATTGTTCTCAAGATTACTGTCTCGTCTGTGTAATGTTATAGAAAGTTAATGATGCTGTGAAGGTGGAGTTAGTCAGCACTGTTGTCAACTTATGCATATTGGTGCCCATGAGCTGCCGAGTTCATGCACATATCATTAATATTTTTGTTACGATGTTGCATAACCCACCTAATAATGCAAAAAGTCTAAACATATCGTTTTAGTATTACAACTTTATATTTATGGCCACAAAATATGGCCAGTTGGCCACATCTATGCAAAAGTTAAAATATCTTCCAATGCCTTGAATCAAAGTGCTTGTTTGAGATTATATGTAGGACATTGAGGTGATAGACGCGAGATAGCAGCTTGCTCACTGGGAAAATCGGTTCTAATGCAATCCTCTAATACATATCTGATTAGAAAAGATCTCCACTTTCAAATAGCTGCACACTGAAGAGCAATGATGTTTATGAGATGTTAGACCTAAACTGTAAATGATGTTAGATTTGAAGGAGTCTTTGGTCTTCATTTACCATGTTAAATAAAACAAACTTTACTTTTTTCATATACCATGTTATTTCTCTTGAGAATTTTCAATTTGTTAATTAGTCATTAAGAGAAACTTTCTGGGAGATACATTTTAAATGACTTGAATAGTGTAGCAATGTGGGATTGGTGGGAGGGATAGACGGTATTTGTAATCAAAAGCTTTTGTGTATTCACGAATAATATAGTTATGGCTTTCTACCCATGTTCAGAAATCTTCCAAGAATACCATATCACTATATCGGTGTCTATATCTAGCAAATGTTTGATCCAGCTTTCCCAGTGAGCCACCTCGGTCCATACGTTATAAAGTGATCAATGCCAAAATGTATTTTTGTTATTCAACAAACAAACAAATAATTTTTGTACGTTAGTTTTGTATATATACACATATATAAATCATCACGTTGCATATTTTTATAGAGTTTACGTAGCACTGTTTTATGATATTGCGAGGGAATATAGTTAGGGAAAGGATCATGTTTCAAAAGAGATTAATATTTAGTAATGTATGTCTTCCGTTGATATTGTTATACTGAATATGCATATTGTAGTCGGAAGTTACTCACAAAGCCATACATGCTGTAATATTGCCTGTGACAAACCTGTACATACTCTGATATTGCTTGCCAGTGTCCCTGCAAGCACACTTCTGCTCTCACCTCACAGGTAACTGCTGAAACGTTCATCACATGATTTCATGTCAAAATACATTATACATAGTATTTTTAGTAACGTATTTATAGGGGGAATATTTGTTCTGTACATATGTGCATAATTGTGTGTATTTGATCTTTGCATGTAACTTATGGTCTGTACAGTGCTACACAGTACTCATTTATCCTGGTTGTACAAACTGCTTGTTAATATTCTAGTGTTCAAGATAGTTTTCATGAATTTACATTAAAATGTTATCTTATGCAGAGGATGTGTTCAGTGAACTCGGATTACTAAATCGAATTTTTCTCTCCGGTAACAAATAAAAACAAATTAAACTAACTTATTGAAATTCTTGCATTTGAAATGGTACGTGATTAATGCGACAAAATGTACAAGTATTACATACTATTGAAAGCCATACTACGCTTAATTATAAACAAATTAATGCTTATAAGCTTTCCTTTAATAGTGAAACAGTACTTACAACTAAATTGATGCTTATCGTTTAATAGAGGTATGTTTTGGATGTAAATGTTATAATACATGTTTATTAAGTTTTGTACAAAATGTTAGTTAAATGCAATGAAACTTATTGGCTTTGCTAAAATGAATTCAGTTTAAACATCTTAATTGTTTAGTTATTATTAATTTTTCCAGCAACAATGACTGATAAGAATGAAAAAGAACAGTCTTGTGTAGTAAGCCTTTATATTTGTTTTGAGAAGTTATTAAGAAACAATGGAATGAATGAAGTAAAATTTAACGACCCGCCAGCACGAAAACCATGGAGGAAACGATTATTGATTTTGTGTTGATTACATGGATCAGGCATTTAGACATTAAAATGTAAACAAACTGAACATAATTTTCACAAATGGTAAACTAATTTGATTACACACATTTTTAACTGTTGTGCAATATTTTCTTCTTAAGACCACATACATGTATACGAAAACCGAAAGGCAGTTTATTTAGTAGCTTCAAGCTCAGCGTATTGTTTTTAAGTACCGGCTTTGCAGCACACACAAGCAACATGTATATTGTTTATCACTATAAAGCAATTGCAAATTGAAATGATAATTAACATGCTCTCATGCCACTGTATTCAACAATACAGTCGCCCGTTTTTCTAGTTAATCATACTATAATAACTAAGACGACTGCGAAGGTCTGTCATTGGTTTGGAAAGAGGTGAAAGTTAGCTGTAGGTGATTAGGCTTTGTGATGAACGTTGACCAGATAGTTGTGAGGTTAACCTTTGTATTGCTCATGATGTTTTTTTCCCCCTTATATAACACTGTTGCAGGGACACTGATATAATAATCATTTCATTTGAGGTTAACCCTTCGTATTGCTCATGTTTCCATCATTTCTATACCACTCTGTTGCAGGAACTCTTGTTTCATGCAATACTATCATGTGAAAATAACAGCTTCCAGCATGAACATTGAACATGGGGAAGGGTTGCAGAGATACTTAACATTGTTATGGATTGATGTTTATAAAACTGTTTGAATTTCTACTTACATCGGAATTGCTGATGAGGCTGGGTCACAGGTCAGGGTTCGTTATTACAAGACATGTTCCAAAGTTCGTAGTTAATACATATCAAAAAAAGAATTTTAGTTTTATTACCCTGGAATTTCTAAAAGCTGAAGTTGATCAAACGACTTGCAGCAATTTATACAAATCTTTTAACCGTATTTTTTAGCGGTATTGCTTGTAACCTGCTTCAGTGTTGTAGTCTGCACATGTAGCTGACGTTCCGTGTAGCATCTATAGACAAACGTGACTGCTGTCCATTCGCACATGGTCAAATAACTGAACCATGCACGGATGTAAATGGAGGATGTAACACCATCATTTTCTAAAGGTGCAATACGAAAGACTAGCTTTTAATCTGTTGGGTGCATTTTTAACCCAGAACGCACAAACAAAATGACAGAAGCCGCAGGTATTTGGAGTTTATAACACATTTGAAATATTAACAAATGCTATTTTTGTGTTTCTTCATACTTTGTGCATTTGATAGCGATGTGCTGGTCACTCGTAGTTCTTTGGACTACTTTAATACCAGTGAACAGTATTGGTGCTAGCTGAGGGACTGAATAGATTGCAAGACCTGTGACTTTGTCTCAACAGTAGGCTTCTAACACTAGCCACATTTCTGTGTTTACTAAACAAGTGCCTTATCTGCATGATCACTGGGCCACAAGGTCACAGCTTTCCTATATATATTTTTGTATTTAGATTGTTTTTGTTGTTTTGGCATCAAGCAATGCCGTGCCGTACTTAATACTGTTATTATTGTCTTAGCTACTCATCAAGTGCAACACTTGTGATCAGCATAATATCAAAACTCAACGATTATTGTTTTCAGATGCATTTTTATGACTTGCTCAAAAGTCCATGCTTCTGTTGTGAACCCGAATCTCACTTGTATTAATAATGTTGTGTTAAGTTACTAATGTCTTTTTGTTACTCAATTATTCTCACCAGATAGATTGCATTGTTTTTTATATTCTGGGTTTTTTGCATATCAGACTAATGGAAGAAATTATTTTGAATCGCCAATCAAATATTGTATTTTTTAAAGATCAAATTAACTAATGAGGTTAGTTTAATAAAAACTGAAAAACATTGCCTCAAGATTATGATTTCTGGATTTATTTATTTGAGTTATGTATTAAAATGTTATGTTTCAAAATCAGTTTTTACAATTAATCAGAAATGGCTTCGGTGATTCTATCCAAAATTATTTCTTCTCTTGTCATAAATAATTTAATTGCTACAGCTTTTTCATAACATTGGCTGAATTTTGTACCTTTCATACCTTTTAATGCAATAAACATATTTGTAGCAAACACTTGATATTCCCTGTCTTTGAGTAATATCAGTAATAATCACTAACACAGCTCACCGCCTTGTCTAACTCCCGTTGCCTTGCTTTTCTCCTTTACGCTTCGTAGTATAGAACTAACTGACCCTTCCAGTTATTTGCAGCTCGGTTTTCTTCATGGACAATGTTATAAAGGGAGGAAGGACGAAGAAGGAGCATGTATTGAGGATATAATATCGATAAGCTCCAGTATTTTATGGCGTATAGTTTTAGTTTTCTGTTGTGCATATATGCAACAGTTATCTTGGTTGTGAAAATGTAAATTTATCAGCCTTAAAGTTGTTTATAAGAGTGAATGATCTGGATTAGATTAGGGGTTTAAGAGTAAAAGGTTAACTTTAACAAGATATTGTTTTGATTAAGGGGTTGAGAGCGACAACGATTGGGGTGAGGTGGTGCATAATAATGGTCAATTCAAAAATCAATTTTGCATATTTCTGTTGCTTACCTCTAGTTCAGACTTTGGCATAATTTTTTTATTTTATGAGCTAAAATGGTTCTAATAAGGTAACCGTGACAGTGGGATTGTTTGGTTTGTGTAATTGCTAGTTTATGGGTATCATATGCAGATAATACCATTTGTTTCCTATTTAACTATAGTTTCTGTCATAATACATTACATGGTTTAATCCATTTTCATTATTAACATTGTCTGCATATAATTCTCTTTGCCCACAAGTGGACTTTGATCTTGGAATTTGTAATTTACCAATATTTTATAGCTGTAATTTAGTGTCCCATCAAATTTACTAACACAATGTATTCCGATAAAAGAAAAACAGCATGGGTTTACTGTAATGTTTTCAACTTGCAATTATTTTGGCTATAAGTGGCGTCTTAATACATGATGTAGATTGTTAGTGCTTGTTTGGAAAGTAGCTGCATGCTGGAAGGGTTAACATATACACAATATGCTCAACTTGTTGCTTGGGGTATTAACTAACTGAATTGCCTTACCAGGCGACAGGTCCAAGTTACGGTGGATTGCCTGTCTGGATGTATTATTATTGGTCTTGCCACACTTTTGTTAATAAATAACCTAATGCCCAACAAGCAGGTCAAGACTGTCGACTTTACTGTATGGTCTTGAGCAGTTTGTTGGCGCTTCGTTATTGGTCATTGCTCAATTGCTCAACATATACTTTTAACATGGTCTGTTGGTGTTCTTCTCTCGTATATATATTTGTGCTCCTTTGAGGGGAAAGTTATTTATTCCCATGTATTTATCCATGACAACTTTATTCTAGGTGCTCAGATATTTGTTAATGTGTCTTACCAGTATTTACTATATCAATTCTTTTTTATTGAACTCTCGTGTAGTGCAAGTGTATGTAGACGGACTCAGGCTGGGTCTGTAGAGGTTATTGTGTTCTGTAGGCAGTTTGTGGAGCCAGAATCTCAGCTAACTATTCACGCGTGGTTACTGCCTGGACAATAAAATATTTTAATTCACGTTGTATTTTCAAGTGCATTTTTACAGGACTGAAATGGACATTGTCATGTTTGATATGTTTGCACATCCAAACTACAGACTGCCTTTGAATACATCCTTGATTTTAAAAATTGACCCATGAAAAACAGAATAGTTGTCTTGTCAGTATGACTTGATTAAAAAACTATCATGTGATTGGCATACGTCGGAATAGTGAATCTGCATGTTTTGAAAAAGGTGGGTGCCACCATAACTGGTAAGTTTAGTACATGTACATGCAAACGATCTGATTTCGTCGAGAGAAAGCCGTGCATGTTTGTAATAAATGAAACGGGTGCGGATTGAGGTGGTGGCCTCGTGAGAACTGCTCCTTATTTGGTAATTGGTAATGTGTAAATTTAAATTTTTCTATTTTTAAATTTGACAAAATTACTAATATTTTTATAGTGCCCTAATCACAAATTCTGGAGCCATGTTTCATAAATGCATCAATAGCAATAAATTAACAAAATAAATCCAAATTTAACCCTTTCTAGCCGATTTTGGCAGAAGACTGGCTCACTCCAGTGAATGGTCTAGACTGGTGACATATCCATGACATTTTGTAGTGATTTACCAACACGCCTTTACATTAATTTGTCCCATGTCCGGTGAAAAAGACTGCAGTAAAAATTAACTAGGTCTGGGCAAAATCATATTTTGAAAAGGATTAAAAACCATATTTGTATGACATATTAAAATGTGAGATGCATAACCTGCTTATTTACAATCCCCTTCTATCTGAACTTGTCACACTTTTCCCACTATTTTGCACTGTTGCAGGTCAATCTTGATAGGTGCATTAATTTCATTTATGTGCAACTCTCAATTATATTGCGCTGGTCGCATTGATGTAACGGCATTCGCTGGTTGACTAAAGTGCTCACATTTTCAAAATTCAGAAATTATTTTTTGTAAAATCCATGAGTAAAAATTTAATAGATTGTGCATTATACATTGTACAGGGACAGACAACTGAATTTAAGGCCCTTACAAAGCCATTTTAATAAATCAAAGTGATTACTTAAACAGGTAATGAGTAGGGGAAACCTGCAGTTACCGCTTCATGGGCTAACCTTGCCAAAAACAGCAAGGGGTCTTATGTGCCACAGACGGGATAGCACACACCACAGAATTTGATATCACTGGCTGGAACAGAAAATAGCCCTTAAAATACTTTACACTGGAGGAACGATCCCGCCACATGCAGACATTCTACCTCTAGACAACGTCGCCCTCCCCTCCATCATCAATATGACTGATAAGACTGAGCACACAATGTCACAGCTGGTTGGGTGGTGAGCTCTGTAAGTTCTCGCCATCTAGCATCAACATGACTGATAAGACTGAGCACACAATGTTGTGCACAGCGGGGTAAATTTACATTACACTAGAAATTGAATTTTCAACTGATCGTGAAGATCGGATAGATAATAATTTCAATTAAAAAAAAAGAAATAAAAAAACTAGTCTAAAAGATCATGAACACCATTCGGTAGGATTGTAGTGATAAAGGTCACAATGAATCGCAGCTGAACCAATTGACAAAATATTCAAGCATGATAAAAGCATATTTTAAACAAAGCAATAGGTCATTTAGTGTCTGAACATTTGTAGTATGTTTTTTCATAGATTACTAGTTTCGTTTAACTTGGAGAAAAAAGGGAAACATTTTTGAAAATATAAAAAATGTCCTATTTTTTATGTCCAAGTTATATACCGTAGATCATGAAATTAGCACGTCACTAAATTTATCCGAGTAAGGGTGGTCAGACTAAAATGCAACATGACGTTAATGCGAGTGGTCTCCCTTTGATATAGTACTCATTTCTAACATATTTGTGTAGCAAACATTAATTCAAATAATTCTCTCGCATTTTTCGCATTAATATAATGATCGCATTAATTTCAGGATATACAGTAACTCGTTTAACAACAAAAAATTTGTAATGCAAATACATAAAAAAAATCTTCAGAAAAATTTACTTTGCAGACGATGGATTTTTCTGAAGATTTTGTTTATTTGCATTACAATATTTTTATTTAACCTAAAAATAGGACATTTTTTCTCTACGTTAAACAAACCTGGTACTACAAATATTCAGACACTAAGTATAACCAATATGAAGAAAGCAGTTTTAAAATACATCTTGATCGTAGATACGTTAAAAAGAATCACAATTGACTTTGGAGTGGATTTTGTTTTTAAAAAAAGGTGTTTACATCAGATGCCTTGGGTAATCAATTCAAGCATGACATCAAAGCATGAGGTTGCCTTCTCAAATCAAATTCAAATTAAGTCGGTGAGGGCTCAGCCTATATGGATTGACCACAATCTAATTCCAGACTTGTTTAGTTCAGAGAAAAGGCTTAGTTCACCACAAAGTAATGAAAGATGCACACTTATTTAAAATCAAAATGAAAAACACCAAAGCTGTAAATTGTTTTTACATGGAATGAGTAAAATACAGCAGTATTATAGCCTTTTATTACAACGTGTATGCTACATTGGACAAACCATGAAATATCTGGTCCGTTTCTCTAGACCTTTTGTGATGTCGACATAAAATCTTTTGAGAATTGCAACTGGGATGATGTAATGACCTTATTTAATTTATTAATAACCTGATGGGATATCATACATATTGCATAGTAGTAATAAATAAGTACTGGTATGCCATGGATAAAAAAAAAACAAGCTGTACCGATACGGTACATGATTGTACCACAGCTACAATGTATTATATGTAGGTTTTCTGAGCTGAAACACCCATATATTTTGTACATAAGTACCAGCTGTACCACATGAATACATACATATCAAGTTGTACCACATACATAATTATATGTGACACACCATGACATTTTGGGTCTAAATGAGATTTTATGCAAAAATGTGATTTTCTAATATATTGCTACATATGTATCACCCAAATGTATTTGTTAAATAATAGGGCATTGTCTTTTATTTTAAGATCTATGAAGGTTTATCTGAGGTCCCTACTTTATAAAAAGCATTAAAAATGTTAAACCACGATTATGACGTCAAACTTTGCAACGCATTTCTCGCTACGACGTAAAGCCGCATTTGTACCCAAAATGTCGTGGTGCGTCGCATATAATTATGTATTACAGCAAAATGCCATACTCTGATACATACTAGTGTAATGGATTATCAAACCAACGTGTGCATTACAGATCCTCAACTTTGTTCAACATAAAGGTCATTGCATACTTGCGTTCAACAAATATATACATTGCATGTGAAGATGTATAGTTATATTTTGTTCAGTACTGGTACCGAAAACCAAAGTAATAAAACTTTTTACTTTGCACAAAATATAAATAAACTTGCAGAGTGGACACTTTGGTATGCTTTGAGATTCGATTTAACATTATGCTACTAATAACCAACAAGTTCATCTCTGGGTATAACAGATTCTAAAACAATTTTCCCCCACATTTTATTAATTTCATCTTGAAACTTGTGATTCCAAAGTTTGTTGGAGCAGAATTGGCAAAAAAAGGACACCGAAGTTCATTCGCTTTCTGGGATTTGGCAACATACATAAGTATACATATACCAATTTCAACCACCATAATGACATGGTATATAACGAGCTGTACCCTACATTGAAAGTTATTATTCCCGCTTGACATTTTTATATGCAAGATCAATGTATTACTAGATGGCCACAATTTTTATGCATTGAATGAAGAAAATTGGAGTGAAATTATTTCCACACATCTATGTCATCATTCATTAATTATATACATTCAGTAGCTATCTACAACGAAAGAAGCCAACAATTGTCAAAATATGAACATACATACAAAAAATACAATTTGGAAAAATATTTTATTTTCTAAACGTACACTTAAAAAATGGGCCGATATGTGTAGAACAAAACATGCCATAAGGCAATAGAAAAAATGCATGATTCAGAGATTCAAGAAAAATCTATGTACAAAAGTTTCTACAAACTATTATGAGATTAAATTCAAGTTCTCTAAACTAAGAACAGCAAATATTGTAGCCGACGAAAAGTATTCCACTGCAAATGAAGGAAATGTTATTAGTAAGTAAAAATAGTTTGTTTACAGCTTGTGTACAAAAATAACCGTGGAGATCACAAACAGTTTCTACAGCACTGAACGGTTTAGAACCGATTGGTGTTTATGGTTCCAAAACATTTTTAATATAAAATGTTTTAAATAACATTTCCTTTCTAACTAATTATTCTGAACCCCAAATTGCTAATCTGATTTAGACAAAGTCCACTAATTGAATTCTGAGACAATCGTGTCTTTTCACATCTATTGCAGACGTGTTGGCATCCTGATAAAAATAGTACATTTTGAAAATGATCGAAATAGATCAAGGTGTAAGTTAGGGACATTGAGAAGCTGGTTGTCGAGTCCTGCTCGGTGATGTTAACTGGATTAATTAGGACAAGACTGAGTTGACAGTGAGATATCACATTTGCTCACACACGTATAACATGAAAAAATGCATTATTTCAAATTAGCTGTCTGTTACCTTCTTTGTAATTTTATAGTTATTTTGCTATATGTTTAAGCGCAAACTTAAAAGATTCTGAAAACAATTGATTTTCAATTATAGGTGACTTCAAGATGCTGTCACTTTTACCTCCTTGCAAGACATTTTAAGTGGTAAGGTTTTAACATCTCAATATACAACAGCTATTCTCATAATTCAAAAGGCATCATGTGATGGAAAGATAATTTTACAAACATGCATATTCATATATATACCCGGTATATAAACCAATTCATAATGACAAACAAAATCAAGATAATTTTGGATTTGGACAATTAAATAATTAAACATACATGTACTACATACATAATTTTTGATAACAAGAAAAGGATGCAGCTATTTAAAATAGAAACAATTGTGCAGAATGAAAATGAGTGTATTTATCATTTGGATTGGCGTTCTTGCTCAAAGGTGAAACTTATTTTGATTATGGTACCAATGATGAGGAACCGCTTAACAGAAGTATTGCTGGAAACATTTGTAACCGAAATTAATATGGTAATGTTAACTAGTATATATGCATTCAATCCATATAAGGCATTTCTATAATCACTGGTGTATACATTTAATTTGTGCGTAAACTACGTAATATCTAATATAATAATAATAAATTCTTTGTTTTTTAGAGTGAACACATTGAGTACAAAAATAAGACAGGTCTCCCATAATGCCCTCTCTTATAATATTTACATCAAAGTTGCCACACAATAAGTTCTCAAAATGTTAACTTGAAGATATAAATATGCACACCCCTTCAACCACCCCAAATCCAAAAAATTTAATTCTGTTTAACAAGATAATAGGTACGGTAAGCAAGCATGTAAATTTAATAGAATTCCATTTAGACGACTGCCAATACAATACCAGCACTTAATCGAAACAAGCATCTTTTGGCATAAAAAAATGCAGCGAAGTATAGATATTGACACTACTAAATCACAACCACTTTATTTGATATTATCAAAATGACAAAATCAAAATTATTATCTACATACAAAACATTGTAACCTTAAAAAATTTAATTGTTGACGATTGTCTGTGGCCACGTGGTTTTGTTGGTATTTGATGTACATTTAGACAATGGAATGATTCGTTTCATTTATCACAGAGAATACTGGTACTGTATCTGAAAGAAAAATAAATCGAGTATTATATATTACTAATATACAAATGGGCATGGGGTCTAAAAATATATGCTATTCAGGGTGCAATTTGTTTTTAAAATTGTGATTAGCAGTTTTGGGAATGGAAAAGCAATTAGTGGAGTTTGATTAGCATTTATATACAATGAGTAGTAATATTGCATCGTGATCGCAAAATTTTGTGATGCGAACCCAGTCATTTTGCAGCCTGCTTTTCCACTAATATTGAAATGGAATAGTAAAACAATTCTTGCAACATTCTGTCATGCCAGTGAAACGAGGAAGACAATGCTCGCATCACTAAGACACTTCTGCAACCAATGTCCTGGGTGTGTTCTTTTGTAATTCCAACAATTACACAGCATGATTTCATAGACTGGTATATACCTATAATATCATTTATCATTGTTGTTCAAGTGTGTATATATAGATTAAAAACATACAAGTAGCTAAAATAGCATCAGAAAATTATACTAGTCTTGTTACGTTGGGTGATAAAACTTGTATTGTCTACAAGTGATTATGAGCGTGAAGAATACCTGTTAACCATGTGACAAATGTTGAGCAGCAGTTCAGACGAGTGGGTAACTGGCAGACGACGCTATGCCACATTGATTTTCCTTGTTGCGAGACATGTAAATATATCCTTCATCTCCCCACACAGTCGCCCAGCTGCAAATGGTAATATATTTTATTAAACCTTTGGAGCTTAAAGTGTTCCATACCAAAATCACCAGCATTAAACTTTTTTTTTTTGTAGTTTGATTGACACAGAATCTATTTTAACACTGCTTAAATGATAACAGTTACTATGTTTCCAGAGTTTAACTCGTAAATTTATTGATATGAGGTCATAAAACTGTGTGTGCGAGTAGCCTACTTGTACTTGTAGACAAAGGTATGATGAACACTAAAAGCAGGTCACTGGGACATTTCTGTAATGTTTTTGTGGATAATTTTTCCTTTAAATTACACACATTCACACCAGTGATATAGATCCATGAGGTCTGTGTAAATATAAAAGGAATAAAGCTGCTTTAGAAAATTATTATTCAGTCCAACGTTTTAGCAGATTTGGTAATATTTTTGGTCTAAATCGACGCAAAATCCATTTCTAAAACAAATTTAGATAACCTAACCCAGGTTATTAAAAACTAATGCAGGGGTAAAACTTCCATACCTGTTTTTCACAAGCCAGTAGTCCTGCTGGTCCATCGTTCCATAACCAACTACCAGGACACCGTGATCAAGTTCTGTACTGCTGCAATCTTCTTCATCGTAAACACCTGGCACAGAATAAAATAAACATTTGTTACAATACTGTAAATCATAAAACTGTTACACAGCATATTAGAAATATTAGCGAGGCATAACAAATGATAATATTTATGAAGGAAATTTCTTAAAATGTTTGAAATTGATATTTACTGATGAACAGACACTGAATTAATTGCTACATCCGATGAATATTTTTAAATCAATATAAAACAATGTATATATACCTCAATATTATTGATTTGATAGATTGAAAAACACAAAATGAATATGGTTTTGTTTAAAAGCCAGCGATAAAAACCACACTATTGTTCCTCAGTAGACAACCCTATGAAGCCTTCATTAGACAACATATTATGTTGTTTGCCTATAAAATGAAACGGCATGAAACATTTTTGGCATTTTCTTGTGACTTTTGTACATTAAATTAGCAAGTACATTATAGTTGCGGTATAACATTAATACCATTTCACAGTAAATATCCATAATTTTCACCTCAGATTTAAAAGAATGCTGGATGTTAATCTCTTCAACTTAAAGCGATAGGAAGAAACATTACTTACAATATTATCAAGGGGCATAGGAAGAATAAAAATACAATAAGTGTATGTTATTGGGTAAATATATTGACATCAGTAAAACATGGATGTAAGACAAACGGTGAAAACGACTTCACACCTGATTTGTAGAACTGGAATGATGAATGACTAGCATCGATTGCCACAGATACTGGACCAACAGAGGCAACTGCATCCTTCAGGTCACTTTCAGAATCCTTTGTAATGTCCATGCAGCCGGTATCATTAGCCACAACTTCGGAACGCTGATATTTACATCTATTTTGCTAAAATTTACAAAAGGAATAAAGATTTAATAGAAGGCATAAAATGAAAATAGTTGAATAGCACACACCACAGACTTTAATGTCACACACAGTGCTCATTCTGAATAAGATTTTTAAAGCCAAATTTAAAAAACATTATTGGATTTTTTAATAAAATGTTTAAAAAGAGGCTAATTTCAAACAAATATTATTAACCATTTTCCAACATTTTCAGCAGACCTTGTAAAAATATTAGCTCTGACAGTAGTGGATAACCAATTGGAACAAGAAATAACCAAACAGGCCCACTGAGAAGGATCAATCCTACTATCTCAACAACCTCGTGCGAATTCTCTTGCACTGAACTAAGTCCGTTCCTAGCAGTTGGAAGCGAACTAAAAAAGTGGGAAAAGAAGAGTTTGTTCAGTGACAGAACAAGTAAAGGTATAACTCACCGAAGTAACAATTGGTAAAAGTACACTTGAGCTGAAACCACCTATTGTGAACGTTAACAATTACTGATGTCCACACAACAAACTGTCATTACCTTGGCCATGTATGGGTAGTCTTCCTCGGTTTCAATACCCTTCGCTTTGATGTAACTGAAAGCATTGTCCATCAAGCCACCATTACAACCCTCATTGCCATAACTACCAGAACAGTCAACAAGCTGCTGTTCACTGAGAGATATCAGTTTACCAGTTTTCTTGTAATTCTGCCCTTCCAATGAACCAGTCTACAAAATAGAACATTTTCAAAATTCATAGTGGAGGAGGTGCAAGTTATAGCAAAACAGTTCATTTGGAAAACATGGGCTGGTCTTGTTTCTCAGATGATTTGTGAATCAGTTATTGTAATTCTACTGGAAAAAGCTTGTACATGTTTCGTAATAACCATAATAGTTTGCTGTCAATATCTCACAATGCAAAAGAACAAGTCTGAAATCAATTGTGCTTTTACCAGAAAACCATAACCAAAGTAACTTGCAATGACTAGCAAGTAAAACTTTGTGTCATAGGTGACCAAATAAATGACCGAATGTGTTATTTAATAATGTATGCATCATAGCAAACCATGAAGATCAGTGAAACAGGAATATAAACTTTCATTATTTGTGTATTATAATGGAAAACACATACCGCACTGAAAGACCAACACGATCCACATTGTTTCTGAAATTAAAAAAGATATATATATATATATTAGCGCTTCACTTGTTTCCAACATGATATCAATTGGTAACAAGTCTACACATGTATGAGTAATCTGCAGCAAATAAGCCAGTGGCATTGACAAAAGTAAGTAAGTTTAGAGTGAAGTAGCCACCAATAGCCATTAAAGAGTGAAAACACATTATCCCTGGAAGGCACAATACACTACAGCCTATCTCTTTAAATCATCTCACTTTTATCACAAATTATGGGTTAATCGAAGGTTAAGTGTGATATACACCACCCTGCTTCATTAACAGTGATATAAAAGACACCTTTTTTTTAATCCATCCTCTCATTTTAAAAGTAAATAATAACATAACTTTCTTTAGTTTAAAGGAAACAAAAGATAAATATAATCTACATTCCAATTTTCACTTAATGCAAAACTAATACTTCATAGAAAGATTATCACAATTATTGCATTAAAATTTGAGAATCTTCTCACATTGACAAAAGCATTATCTTCAGGTTTAAAATGACAACGGAATCTGGTATTATGAATAGAGGGTTAGTCCAAAATTATAACTCTCAGTGTACAATGATTTATGAACAGAAGTTGTGGTACAATCAATCTTAAACAAAGTTTGTGAGTATAGAACACACGACTATCGTACAGTAGAATCTCGTTGGCTCGAACGCGGAAGGGTTGAATACATGGCAACGCTTGAACCAAGATCGAAGTCCCGCATTAAACCCTTATATTGAGATGCTGATGCTTAGGTCAAACTACCCGATAGGTCGAACAGTTTAACGAGCACTGACAGTGTTCGAGCCAACGGGGATTCAATTATATATATTTACTCAAACTGACCTGGTTCTTCACTGGGGTCACATATCCATGTTTTCTCCAGTCGACCGTCACTGGAAGAGTAATTCCAGTAAACCCAAAGAACTGTGAGCAGGCTTTGTGAGCCTTAGGTGCAGTCGACTTGACAAATCCATTGAAAGCCCGAAATTCCTCGTTAGTCTAATAAACATATAAAAAGAAAATCCAGTGTTCAACTTAGAACATGACACAAGAGCTGAGAACAGACATTAACATGAAAAGGTGTAAGTATCCAATTATGCTACGTCAATAAAAACAGTCAAGTATTAATTGAAATATAAAGTATTTTAAACTAATGTTTATTTTAATTGTATAACTGGAATAAAATGTACAAAGAATGTTTTGTTGTTTTCTTTTTCATTCCGGGAAAACAATGTTTTTGTTATCAAATATGGTGACTTGTATGTATTTGAAGATGGGTAATATTTAAGACCTATTTATATCAGGGCCGTCGGAGTAACTTTTAAATTTTTTGTGTCTTTCTTTTAATCAAATTCAAGCATACTTAGCCTTACTTAATAACGATAATTATCATTGCCCCGCACCCCCACCACTTAAAACAACGCTCCGACATCATTGGATACGCAATAACAATAAAATACTATCCAATATTAATGTTGAAATATTCAGTATAAAGAATGTTGTGAAATCAATTCACCTTTCTTATGACACACAGTCAGTTACTATGGAGTGAACACTGTTCATTAGGAAGCAAGTGCAAAATCACATATTAACACTAAAATGTAGATTTTTCTTTTGAAAAATGAACAGCCAATTATTAGTTGACAAAACTAAATTCTGTATCATTCGTATATTTTCCAAAAACTATTGACCATGAAAAATAACAGCATCTTAAAATCCAGTATTCGAAAAAGCATAATTCTATAATTCGAGACTATACACATCTGGTTCAAATCAAAACGAAAAATATTTAGTTCAATTTTCAAAAGGAATGAAATAAAAACACAGTTACAAACACCCCATAGATAGAGATTTACCACATAATAATGTGACTAACCATATCAGCAAACTGGTTGATATCCAAAAAGTAGCTCTTTTCTCGGTTGTTGAACTTGACATTGTGAAATTCAATCATTTTAACATTCTCCATAAAGATGGCTTTGCGACCCTGTTCAATCTCAGCACTCTCATATGATTTACCTGCAAGGAATAAGTTATAGAGAGACTAAGAGATGTAGTGACTGGTATATTCAGAATACTTCAGAAAAACTAATGACATACAGTTTATCAAATAATACACCAAGGTACAAATTGTTTTTCACCCATTAAAAACATTGTAATTTACAGTACTTATCTATTTTTGGTGCGATAATAAAGTCATAACCAAAACAAGACTTACAACAGAATATTGTCACACCCTTTTGTCATATGTGCTGAACACTAAAACTACAGTTTAACTAATAATACAATTTAAATAATTTTGAGCCAGTAATCGGACTTGTTCCCCTAGGGAAACCCTCCCTCCCCTCTCCCTCCCCAACCCCCCTCCTCGTCACAAACAAAATAAATGTTAAGTTCCAGTGGCATAGTCGACAGGTTAAAATATTATTTTTGTCTACACTGAACAAATTTTTTTTTAATCCTTTAAACAAAAATATATATATTTAAACCTGTTTTAAGCAGCCACCTAAGGGAGTAACAGAAAGTGGCCTCTTAACACAGGTGGCTGCTTAATACAGGTAATAATGCACTAAAATTGATCATTTGGTGGAATATTAAGGTGACCCTTTAAGACAGGTGGCCGCTCAAGCAGGGTTGACTGTAACCAAACTGATAAAATTCAGGGCTATTTGTTATCCCCTCCTCAATTTTCCAAATAGGGACCCGAAAACAAAATTGGTCCAAATTATACTCTGAAATACATAAATTTTTTTCAATTGTTTTGTTTTGTTGATAATCAACAACTGACCATGTGTAAGCTTGAACTGCTCCCAAGTGTCATGGTAGGGGTAGTACGATATCTTTGCACCAAGGTTCTTGATTGTTCTGTGTGGGCTCATCACCTCATCCTTGGACGACATAGCTGGAAACATCTTGAACATTTCAACATACTGTGGTTTAGCTGACGACACGACCACAAGACTGAGGAAGACTGCTACTGCAAACATGTTGTCTGTTAGTTACTCTGAAAACAATCGCAGACAATGGAACCAAATTAGTCTGATACTGATAAAGTCACAATGATAGTCGTGAAGTGTATGGTCTCAAATCTGTCATACTGAAACAAGTCAGCACTTCAAAGTAATACCAGTTTGTCCTAGGTAATCTATGTTAATTAAAACAAATATATATTAACTGGTTTTATGCATAAATTTGATTTTGTTTATGTTTGGCATTGATTAACAAACGTCTACATTCATTTACGACCAAGCCATATGCAAATAACTGCACAGTGGAATCTCTGTTCTCAATCTTTAACTTTATTATGCCTAGCTGTGTTCTTAGACTGCACCATGTCTGGGCTCACCCTGGACAAGAATTTCTTTAGCCAATTTTCCATAAAATTATTGTATTTTTCAGTAAACTGTTTAAAAAGATACTAATTTATACACAATTGTGTTAACAAATTACTCAAAGTTTTAGCCAACTGTGTCAAAAATTTACAGGGTGAGCCCTGCATGTAAGTAAATCAAAGGTTGTGGTAATAATGCAAGTGACAAATATGGAGTGGCTTACTTGGTATTAATTAAGCAAACGTCTAATACTTAAAAAAATATATATATCAATTTTACATGTAAATTAAAACATTTAACAGTCTCATGGTATACATATATGTTATGTCTATTAGAAAGACAACTATAAAGTGTAGCTGCGCAAAGCCAGGTTGCAACATGTTTTTCTTCCTTAACCTATACATGTACCATTAATACATGTCTGACAATGCTTTAAACACTATGCAAGGGTGTCATTATTGATTACAATATCTTTCCTTTTGTGAAATATCTTGTCAAGCATGCATGAATTTTCCTAGTGCTATCAATGTGTAACAGTAGACTATGCAATTCACCTAATGGGCTAAAATACACCTGTACATTGCATGAAGACCTGTCATCAATGCATTCAGGATGTACGTAGAACAAAATTGATATGGTACAGTAAACGTACAACGTACATGACCCAGAATAAAATTCAAAGACCAAACTGCAATAAGGAAATTATTTAAAGTGAGTCATATAATATCTTATTGTATTATATAATTTTATGATCATGTGATATCACGGAACATAGAGATTGAACTTCCTGGTTTTGCTTTCAGTTTTCGAAGTCCAACAAAAGAACTTTCGACATGTGACAAGTGTGTGCTACATTAGTCATCAGTGGCAAATGTAAAAGCAAAATTTTACAGACTGCTCTTGTACAAAATAACATTAAAAGGATTGATAAGATGTATCAAAAGACAACATGGAACTAATTAATCCGTGAATAAAAGATAAATGACTGACATTATATTATACTGTACATTATATATAACTAGAATGTTGATTTGTGTCACGTGTGATTGTACTTAAAGTCATAGTTTCTGTATCTCAAGTCGCTATAGAACTTTATACAGGCTGCAAAATGACCAGGTTCGCATCGCAAAAAGCAATGCAAAATCTTGCGATCGCGATGCCATACTTTTACTCATTTTATAAAAGTGCTAATCAATTCCAGTAGTTGCTTTTCCATTCTCCATCCAATAGGAAAAACTGCTAATGACAATTTTAAAAACAAATTGCACCGTTATATATTTGTAAACAACGTTCGAAACTATGTTATTTTTGTCATCTTATTTTCCCCATGCAATGCCAACTAGACAACTCGTCATCTGCCATTCCCCTACCCTCTATTTGGATTCGATAGCATGTCACGTGATCAATGTAGGTCTGAAAAAATCAGCCACACAAATATTGTTCCTGGTATATTATTATATATTCATGACACCGATTTCATGTCAGACTTTACTAGGATACTGATCGGATTGTAGGGTATCTCATTTTATTAAGGGCCTGCGATGTCAGCTGTTTTAACACACGACGGAATTGCAAGGATGTGAGCACGGCCTAACTTGAAAATGCACCAGTCCAAATTGCGCCACTTCATGCTAAATCTCTTTATAATAGTGTTCTTTTATGTTGCTCAAATTTTTTAAATGCTATTAATATTATAAATATCGCCAAATATTGAAAAGTGAGGCAACTCGAAAAGCACGTTATTCTACTTCCGCATTCATTTTGTCGCAACCGCGCAGCCATGAACTTTGACATATCAAAAAATAAATTCCCCAACAAGCAGACAATTACATCGACGCTAAAAAATGCGGGAAAAGGTCAGATTTAATTTTATGCACTTTACGAAATGTTGTTGGACGAAACACTCTACATGTATGTTGTTGCCCACACTGTTCACAGGAGTAATGAGTTCAACGTTTTGGACACAAGTTCAAATTTTAGTTTCGTATTCATGTTTCAAACTTTGCAACATGTTCTGTTCATGGTGTGAAGTTTATGGCCCTTCTGGTTCACTTTTCACTGTCGCAATTTTACTGTCAGACTGTAACAGTAGTGGACTATAATATTCGCATGGGTTGGATTTATTCCCTCAAACAAAATAATATTATATGTAAGTGTATCATAACCTTTTTGTTTATTTGTTTAGACAATTGAATCAATGAATGGACTAATTATATGTGTAGCAACCATTTTTCTCTTACTCTTAGTAACGTGCTTTTCCATCACACGATGATATAGTATTTATGGTAGAGGTGATATCTGAAAGAAAACCAGCAAAGTTTGTGACTACATAGATTTGGCAAAAAGAATATGGATGTAAAATGAGTTGCTTTTCGAAATGCGATCTGAATTCCGCCCTCCTTCCCAACAATTTATACTGATGCTCTTCATTCCATCACCATTAGAGTGGGGGACATTTGGATCTCTTTCTTGTATGTTGCTATAAAAATAGGCTAACCGCTTTTACTAATTTTTCTTTCATTCAAACAATCATTACAATGGGGTATGCTATTTTACAGGTTCTGAAGCTTCCAAACTGAAATATAAAAAAACGAGGTCTCTGGAATTCACTTCAATTTTAATCGATTTGCAACAGAATTTAATGTTGGAAGCGAATTCCACAGGCACAGGTGGAAAACGACAGACTCACACCCACTGTTAGGCCCTATGTAACTATGTAAGTATGTTGAATTCATGTTCCATTATGATTACAAAATATTAGAAATATGTTCGACTAAAGACTTCAGCAAAGTAAATAATACCAAACGTTCAACTTACCAAACGATGTAGGCTTAAGTAATACTGTAATGTGCGCGATTTTAACAAAGCGTTTTAGATACCAAACATTCACTAGTCATATGACTTTGATCATATGACTCTGACGTCACGTTTACCTGAAATACCAATCGGGGAAAGGCCTGGGTCTCACGCCATCATTTGTAAGGCACATGTTCCACATTAAATTTTTTAGAACAAACAGGAAGAAAACTACACTGACGTAGCATTTTCAACTTGTTTTGTTTTCGACCTACTTATCAACATGGGCGTCACTTGGTGGGGGACAGGACCTGAATAGCGACACAAGACATCACTATTAGGCTAAACTGGCGGTAGTAGGTTTAGAAAAATATCCATTATAAGAACCCAAACTACAAGTTTTTTTTAGGAATAGTGCACTTATATACTCGTATTAATATAATTATAGTAATAAAAACATGTTTAATACATCAATTTGAAAACAGCCTCATGGGTTATCAAATGGTATTTTAAAAATTTTAATAGGCCTAACCCTTTTTTGTAAGACTGGCAGAGGTTGTTTTTTAAGTAGCCTAAAAGTAACATTGAATTTGTTATAATCATGTATAATTTAATAAGCCTGGTATGGTTTTATTTCCACTTTCCATTTTG
>JAULBR010156994.1:0-17074 GCA_032355825.1 Melanodrymia aurantiaca | reverse complement strand
ACAAAAAATAGGATACACAAATGATATTCTGAAACAACTTTGCATACATTATAAATAACAGGATAGATTCTAGTATATTATTATAATATATACCGGTACACAAAACATTGGAGTTTAAAATAAATTATTATACATGAATATTTAAAACTGATATTGATAAAAATATTGTACGGTAACAAACTTTGCTAACAATAATTATTTATTTTTAATCTGTTTACCCTTTTGTCCTATTATTTAAAGATAATTATTTTGACTACTAATATACTGGTACCCACGGTCCATTTTCTAGAGGAATATACGGTGGAAACCCTCTAAACCAGACCCCATGTAAACCGGAATTCCCTCTAAACCAAACATAGTTCAAAGACCAGTTCAGTCTCTTCCTCTGCCCCACAAACATATCCAAGTAATTCTACAAAACACAATTTAAGGAATAAAATTTCAAAACATTTCTGGGATGATCCCATATTAATTTTGAAGGGAGATAACCCTGTTCAGGTGTGGGTCCATACACATGGAATCACCTTCTTCACGTTCCCTAGAGTTATCACAGTCATGGTATAAAAGGAGATGAGGCTCCAAAAAACAGGAGATTCATATTACAAAATAAATAAACACCTAAAACATTGTTTTACATACAAACGAGTATATTTCGTAGACATACCGTAATAATAATAACAAACGTAACATGAGAATAAAACACCATGTTTTGATTCCTACAATTCTCACTTAGGAAATCAATGATTAAAAAAAACAGTACACTTAGAACATTTCATCTCATTAAAAATCATGTCAGAAACTCAAATCAGCCAACATGCACAATGAAAACCTTCCTGGAAAGTTTTTTACAAGATAGATAGGAATTTTTTGTACCGGTACTACATGTATATTCTTATAAAATTGTGATTTCCAAGAGACAATTTCTCCTAGGCAAGAGAAAAGGAGGAATGATAAAATAACAGAAGACTCCTATGGAAAACAGAAGAGTTAACAGGTTTGAGGACAGTACATACCACAGGCTTTGATTAATACATAATGGAGCATTGGTTTGAGTTAAAGAATGCAACATACAGATGTGGTCAGCTTCTTCACCTTTCCTATAGACAGGCAATACCATTAAGCACTGGTTTTATATAAGACTACAACATAAAAGGCCCTTTCTGCTTATCAGTAAGAATAGCCTATGTGGTTTTAACAGATTTCATCTGAGAGCATGTGTCAAATTGACATCCAATAGCCAATGATTATAATATTAATCAATATGCTCCAATGGTGTCATTAAACAAACAAACAAACTGCATCTTTTATGATGTGAGCCACTGGTGTGTACATCTAAACGTAAGTGATTGAGTAAGAAAAAACTTAATCAGAATGATATTAAAGAATACAACATGCAGATGTAGTCTGCTTCTTCACCTTTTGTCCAGAAAAACTGAATGCCAAAGACTGGGCTTTCTTCACCGATTCAGAAATAGTCGTCACATAGGATCCATCTGCCATAGATCTCAGCACAGCATTCGGCTGCAAGACTCCAACCAACGAAACCGCTTCCGAGCCATACGCAATGTATGACAGGTCGTCTGCAACATCCAGAATGTCAACATGGCAGTGTGCCAAGAAAACACACACCGATACTCTCTCTTCCATATTCCAGACGACAATCATCTTATCTTGACCAGACGTAACCAGGAATCGGCCATTTTGAGCAAATTTCATATTCACAATAAAATTATTATGTCGAGTCAACTTGCAATGCAAATGGCCGTCGTGCATATCCCAAAAATAAATTGACCGGTACCCAGCGGTGAGCAGGGATTGGCTGTCCGGAGTGAATGCCATGGTTGTTACAGATGACCACTGGCTCAAGCGGTACAGATATTTTCCTCTGTCTACAGAAATAACCCTGGTAGTGCCATCGGATGAGCCTGCTGCAGCCAGACGGTCATTCGGGCTAATTGCCATGGCGGAGCAGGAAGACATCATAGTGTCAGGTGGCTGTTGGAGATCCCCATCATCAGAATCTCCATCAACTGCACTCAACATCACTGGGTAGTCGAACATTGTCACACAAATCTAAAACATGGCAAGAAGGTAATTATTAATTGACAGAAGAAATTTTCTTTAAATTAAAAAATTCTTTGATACAAATTTGTATTATTTATCTCAATATTGTCTTACATGACTTTAGACAGCGAAGTAGTTTTGAATAAATACAATGTAAAAATCGTCAAATCGTCGTTCAAAAACATTTGTACATCGTGAATGTACCCGTCACTGAAGTATTTAAACCCTTGCTGTTTACTTTTTAAAGAAACAACAGTGTCCTTAAAAAAATCGAGGGAAAAATTCACTGGCAGATCCACAAGTTTCGCACGTCGTCTGTTCTCTTTGGCCGCCATTTACCGAAATGTTTGTCTAAGCATAGCAACAAGATTCTCTCCCTTGCTGTACAGTGAGATCAATTAATTTTAACCTTGAGAAATGGGAACAGGAAATAAATCACCCACTAAAACTTTTACCTTTCTTCCAGTTATGTTTAGAAATCTTGTACAGACAACATAGGAATTACCTTTGTTCCAGTATTGTTGACAGCAACTTTGTACAGCGAATATAGGAAATCAAAGTCGCGAACTTCAGATCCTAAGACAAACAAAATTTGAAGTTCATTCGACTAATTATAGTCAAACCTGTCTATAAAGGTCACTCAAACGAACTACAACAATGAACAATGAATGGCCTTTCTATACAGGTTAAATACATGCATTAGTATACTGAAAGGACTTTTCTGAAGTGCCCTTTATAGCCAAATGGTTGTTATATAGAGGTGACCTTTATAGCATATTCAAAAGTAAATGGTATACATGGTTGGATTTTTGTATTTACATCGGTTGTCTCAAAGGTTTTTCTATGACACAAAGTTTGTGGAATGTACTGTCCTGTCCATGGGAAATTGCATATGAAATATTCCTTGTTACTTATCAAGTAGGAGTAGCGGGTTTCCTCTATCATACTAACACTAATTTCTGTCCTGGACAGGCAGTCGAGGCATCTAGACTGCATGCCCATGACAGACATGCTTGAACCTTAATTGAATATAAACACGTAAATAAGTAATAACTAACTAACTACATGTATCAATTTTTTATGATAGGATTAAATAGGAAGGGTGTCAAACGCAACCATAATTTTATGAGGATTGTGAGACACATTGACATTTTTGCACGATCCCTTAGGTTAATATTATTCCTATGGACATTTGACATGGACCGACCTGTCTGTAGGTTCCAGATTCTGCCCTCGGCCATCATCCCTGCCTTACCAGCCACCAGGATATCTCCTCCCTCTGCCATGCAAGAAACTGAACCACGTGGCTTCAATGTGTAGAGCACTTTGTCTACAATTCAAAGAGAATCACTCAACATTTTCGCACAAAAAGTGTGATCATGTAATGACAGAATGAATGGAGTTACATGTATATGCAATTCATTTTTGTATAAACAAAAGAGAAAACACTGTTCTTGTTTATCTGCATAATTGCATATTGATAATAAACATTAAAAGCAAAATATTGAATTTCAAGTCATATAAATAAAAATAAAGTACAATGTATTATATTTTATGTATAAAACAATTTAATAAAGTTATGGTTTATTCCAGATGAAACACAAAGTGCTTCATTTTATTTTTTTCTCATAATGGCAGATGCTTAACAACATATAAACATGGCATCAAAACCCATGTCTCCCTTTAAAAATAAATGTTAGTTATAACTTATTTACGTGCTTATATCCAATTAAGGTTCAAGTATGTCTGTCATGGTCACAGTCCAGCTGCTTCGGCTGTCTGCCCATGACAGAAGTTAGTTTTAGTATGAGGAAGGAAACCCGCTACTCAAAATTGATAAGTAGAAGGGATCTTTCAAATGAACTTTCCCACAGACAGGTTAGCACATACCATGGTCTTTGTTAAACCAGTAGTGGACACTGGTCGGTATAAGTGGTATTACACCTACCCATTGAGCCTGGTGGAGCACTCGCTCTGGGTTGGAGTCGGAAAGTGAGATCCACTAGCGGGAACACTGTTCCTACCAGCCTGTAGTCCGAAGCATTAACCACTACACCACACTGTGACCACAGAGGCCGGTAAAAATAAAATAGGTTGGAAATCAATATTTATACATACCAGAGGTAGTATCCACTACAAGAATACTCCTACCAATCACAGCACAGAGGTACTTGTCACTTTTAGATATCAGTAGCTGATTGGCTGATACACCTGTGGGGGTGTTAATTACTGTTGTAGTCTGATCCTTCAGATTCCTCTTGAGCAGAAAACCTTTTTCAGTTGCTATGTAGAGTGTTTCACAATTTCTACAAGACAAACAGAAATGTATGACATCCGCTGACAATTTTGTACTGAAAGTTTCATTTTCCAAGACTCAGTCTTTGACAGCTTTTTTGATCATACTAAATCCCAATGAGAAACATTTGTCAATTATCTACCTTTATCACTAAGAAAATAGGTGGCGCTTACGATCAGGTTCAACTTGCTCACTGTGTGTTCACAGTGTTAATACTAAATCAGTAGTCACCAACAATCAACAAATAATTTACTTAAATAATTAACGATATTCTAGCTGTTCTTATCGAAGATATTATGGTGTGAAATTTCCAAAAGTTAGCATCATGTCATCCTATAAAAGAGATTATAATTGATATTCAAAGATGTGATGGATGCCGCCAGCATTTATAATTTATAGTTTCATGTATCATGATTGTTCTGTTGAAACAGATTATTTAACATAAAACAACTATGGTAAAGTTTGAAAAACAAAACATTTCAGTATTATTTTTAACAGATGTGCAGACAGTTTGATTTTAGCTTAATACAGGTACCCATGCTAGGAGGAATCATCCATGAACATGAAGAATAAGCTTGCTTGTGACTGGGTATATACATGTATATAAATTACCTTGAAATCACCAAAGACGTTGTTCTTCCCACAAGATCAATGGCAGAATGATCATTCCAGTTGGTTAACTTGGTCTCTGTGGTAACCACTTCAGCTCTTTCACTCTCAGCATCGACATTCTCACCAACGCCATGAAGGTGAGCATTGCGAGTTGTTCTCTTTTTGATACCAGCAAGAATCTTGCTGAAATCCCACAACTTAATGGCATTATCTTGAGCTGCAGAAAACATCATCTTCTCATCGGAGGACATGATTAGTTGCACGATGTTCTGGCTGTGACCGGACACAGTAAATACCAGCTCAGCCTCTGGCTTGACGTCAGCTCTCGGACCAAGTGAGAGAACGTAGATGTCTGCTTTATTATGAACGGCTGCGACAACCAATAGCTCATCCTCCCCACACAACAGTAGGTCAGAATACGGCCCAGTCACACACTTGCAGGTAGACTTGATGGTGTTAGTGGAAACCTCGGCCACTGTTGCATGCTTGTTCACGTCTCCATTGATAATCGTGCTTGAAGTTGTGCCATAAACCACGAACACCTCCTTCTTGTCCAGCATCATTACATCAACCTCATAGTGAGTGCTTGGACTTTCCAGGGTTCCCAGGCGATCTCCAGACGGTAGTTTATAGCAGTACAAGACACTTGTAGTATCGTATGACCATCCGCGGTGAATGTATATGTTGCTGGAGGTAATAAGACAGTTTCTGTTGCTTGGTGCATACTGCCCGAAAGATCTTCCTTTGCCAATGTCTGATAGTGTGGTTAGCCTCTGACCTGTCTTCGTATCCCACAGTTGTTGTTTGTGTGTAGTGGAGATGGTAATGAGGTACTGCTCATCAGGGGAGAGAAGCATATATCCTGTTTCTTCACCTGTTTCAAGGCTGTGCTTGTTCGTGAAAACGTGCTTGATCTTGTCTGGGCAGGCTATTGTTACAGTATTGTCTGAAACCATTTAAAAGAACTAGTATGAAGTTTTATAATTAAAATGCAAGTTGAAAGATGATGTGATCATGATTGGTACTGCCTGCTGTGTATATAGAGTGGATTCTGATGTGTTAATAAAGTGGATTTTGATGTGTAAGTAGCATGGATTCTGCTCAATATTATGATGATAAAATTAATGGTAAAATTGACCTAAAGCTCTAACCTAATGATATAACTGGACTCTAGAACACTGTAAAACCATCATGTACACGACTTAATATATATTAAATGGAAATTATAACTTTATGAAATTAAAACTTTTTTTTTTTAATTGGTCAGTTTGGTACTCTATTTTACCATGTTTTAATCACATCCTAAAACGAAGAAAATCCATTGCGGGAGATGGTGTTGGGTGAGGTGATGGGAATCAGTGATAAATCTTAATTTAAATTACAGTGGAACCTGTATATAAAGACCACCCTTATATAAACACACATGTCTATAAATGACACACCAGATATGACCTGTCTTTGTACTAACACATGTATTTTAACCTGCTTACAAAGACAAGCTTCTCAACAATACCCCTTCTTGTAGGTCTCTTAGGTTGCCGTTATATTTCACTGTACAGTAAAACTCCTCTATTAAGACCACCTGGTGAATTCAATCAAATTGGTCTTAATGATGGAGTCATGGTGGTAATATTACTATTCAAATAATAAGAATGTACAACATGTATTCAGATCTTTAAAAATGGTGGTCTTTAAAACAGTGTTGCCTTATAACCAGGGTGGTCCACGAGTACATTCATACCAGTATTCATACCATTATACCTTTGCTATAGATAAGGAGCTTTCCACTACGGCTACAGCTGACTATTGATGCACCTTGGGTCAGGGCTACTGGTGAGGATGTTGTACCTTCAAATACCTCAGAGTGATACTCAGGATTGAACTGATTCATTTTGTCATACACTTGTAGCAGGAGGAACCTGGAAGTAGGCAACGCTATTGCAAACATTTTATTGGGTCAACATCATCATAGTGATATTTGGACAACCAGGCTAGTACATTTTTAATGTACTCGTGCCCATTGTCTAATAAAAAACCCAAGGTAGAACATTTATATCCTCTGATTACCATTTGCCTACGTTGAGATGCAATCGATTAAAGAAGAGGTCAAGGGTCACTAATTTTATTAAGCAATAATTTGTTTAGTTAATCTACAAAGTCAAACCAGGTTTAACGTTGTTGTTGAGGTTTTAAAAATATTGTCTTAAATATGGTATAGAGCAATTTCAATCCTAGTTTGTGAATTTTGAAAATCCCTAGTAGATCTAGGTTGATGGGATAGATTATTTCAAAATTCTAGTCTCCCTGGATCATACAACAAAGCGAGTGCTCATCATGTAAACTTACCGATTCTGTCCCACAAGATCTATCGCTCGGACATTGAAAGAAAGTTCATGAACTTGCATACGGGTCAAACTTTCTTGAACATCGTAAATGCATAAGTTGTCATATCGACTGCCAGACTGTTGTTGCACCACAATCAACTGTTGTTTTTCTTCGTTAAAAAACATACAGTTATAGTAATCACGATTTGATCCTGCAAAACATTTAATTATTATAGTGTGAAACTTTGTAATCATTTAACCATAAAACTTTTCATAAAAGATGATACCGGTACATTTGTTATAATATTAAAGTAAAATGGATGTTAAAAAAATAGTTATAATAAAATGACAGCCGTTATTAGGAAATTTCAGTTTCTCTAGTAATTCTAATCTAGAACTCTGTTAAAATGGATTGATATTATAGAACAGTACATAACATAGAGTAGTTTCCACACTGATCTACTAAGGAAATTTTTACTTGCACTTTTTCTCATATCATAGACAGGACAGTACATGTATAGACCATGGAGTCAGGTTCACAAAATGTGATTGATCATGTGACCTACCATACCTTAAGCGAGAACTGAACACTGAGATGTATATCACTGCCTAGGTTTAAAAACATGAAGAAAATCAACATTTTCAAAAAGCAGGCCTACTTACCTTTTATGTGAATATCTACATTTACAGTAGATATCAAGACTCCGCCTGGCCGAGGCAGACACACACTCTGGGGGATGAGTTGAGGGCTGTCATTGGTCACTAACCAGTCATGTGCATGTTCAAACAATGCTAACAGGTGAGACGATGTGCAGACATCAGGGGCAATCTGACCAACAATCTGAAATGTTAACATCAATATGTAGAAGCATAATTTACTTTAATATGTGTATTTAATTGAGCATAATTATGTAAATTTCGTATTTTTGGCATTTATATGTAACAAACATCTCAACCTCTACTGAGGAGAATCAAACCAGGACTCTCTGAGTATGAGTCAAGTGCTCTACCAACTGAGCTAAAGGGAAGTTCCCTCTAGCCGAAACCAGTAGGAGCTCTTTATATCAACACTGTTACATACAACCCTCTCAAGTGAAGCTACGTCCCGGAGCTGTGGGCCACGGGCAGTTGAACTGTTACAGGTTCAGACTGGGTTAAATTTGTATTCATGTATTAAGAACACACACCCAGTCCCTACGTCAGCTCCAAATGTAACAAACATCTCAACCTCCACTGAGGAGAACTGAACCAGGACCCTCTATATGAGAGTCAAGTGCTCTACCAACTGAGCTAAAGGGAAGTTCCCTCTAGCCGAAGCCAGTAGGAGCTCTTTATATCAATGCGTTACATATACTTTAACCGCGAAAATTACAATCACTAAAATAATTACTAGTAATGATATCCACTGAAAAATACAACAATTTTAGTTTGTAGTGCAAAAATTACATGTCTTCAAAAAGTACCTGAATTGCAAGATTTCTGACATCTTTTCTGATGCTGTCATTTGCCAAAGCTAACATATCATAAATATACTTGATGTCATCACAAATCTCATCTGCAATCTCCAGAACAGCAAGAGTGTCCAATGCCATCTTGATGTCTGCCATGACAGCAGACAAGGACATCACCTGACATTTGGCAAGTAACCACTGGAAACGGCATACAACCTCCCTGAAAAACAACACATTAGGGGTAATAATACTGGAGTTGATGACCAATAGTTCCAGACGTTTTACAAATTCAAAAGATTATTCTCATAATGATGTTTTTCAGTAGGGGAAAATTAAAAGTTTTCAAAAATATTTTCGTTATACATGTACTAATTCCAATTCTATTTTCAAAGTCACTTACCTGAATTGTTGAAAGTTGTGACTTTTAATGAGGTGATATGGAAGTTCTTGCAGTTTCCTTGTATTGTATCCCCCATTCTTAAACAACAATGGCTGACCTGGTGCACGGCGTGTTGCTTTGGGATAGACACCTTTCTTTATTTTAAACAGCTCCAGTGGTTTAACTTTTTCATGCCAGAGTCCCATGAAGTAATCACACATGTGACTGTGCACACAGTTCTGTATTTCAGGTTGCAGATACCTCTTGTCTGCAACTTGGCGAAACTGCCGATGGTACCATGTAAGGACAAACCAATTTCCAGACTTCCTCTCAACAATGTATTCACGGATGTCATCAGAAATTCTCTTCCACAACAATGGAGGCAGACGTATCACCAAGTCGTCAGGTGGCAGATGATAAAGGTACGTGTCCTGAAGGACCTCATCATCCAAGGACAGAATATCTTCCATCTCTGTGTCAGAAAGACCCTGACTTGCAGCAGACAGGTAGCCTAAAGAGAAAAGTAATTTGCAATCCAATACTATTATATAATTATATTGAAGGTAATATGTAATAGGTTGTTTTGGCAACAAATCTGTTATGTTTCCTTTAAAAAAAAATCTAAATCAAAACATAAATTTAAAAAATAATGTTATTTATTATTATATATTTGCATATATATCTCAAGATTGTTAATATAAAGCCACAAAAATAGCTGTTGTGAATGTGTTTTGTATATAATTTTACTTCATTGCAATATAAGGGCAAAACGATAACAGATTTGGACATTTTGGAATTTAAATAAAATTATATCAAGAATTAGAAAGATATTTTATAGATGGTTACCCAAGTGGTTATACGTCATCATAGCAAACAAGTGTACTTTTTAATAGCTTACCAAAGGCATGACTGATGAGAATGTGTCCATGGTTTCGCTCCAGCTTGTCAAACAGGTCATTAATGGCCAGCTCTACTGTGTCGAGTACGTGAACATCACATAGCTTCGTGTAGGAGCTCCAGGTCAAAGCCTCATCAACTATCAGCTTGAGGAACAAAGGATGAGGACAATTCAAGAATTTCTTCAGCAGATAATCCTTCTGTGGGCGGGTTATACAGCGGTCACTTCGCTTGCATAGATGTTTGATTACTTTAATAGCATCAGACTCTGCAAATGGGGACAACTGGACGTACTGATCCATGAAAGGAAACTGAACGTGACAGTTCTGAAGGCAGCTGTGCATATTGGGAACCATGGAAACCACTATGGTGACATCAGGAGGTAGTTTCTTGGGTATCCACGCCATTGTGTGTGCATGGTCCATTGGATGAAGCTGATCGACCGAGTCGAGAATGATCATCAAAGGATGGCTTTTGCTGTCAATTCTCCACAGAAGAGCATGAAAATATGACACGAGGAATTGAAACTCGCCCTCAAGGTCAAGAGACATGGCACTGGTGGTGCTGTACAAGTTTGAGATCTGCCTACACAGACCAGATAGAACATCTCGGATAGAACTACAATGTGGTGAAGTTCCGAAGAAACGCACAATACAGAATGAGTTGGGCATCCATTTTGAGGACAACTGACCCACTTTGGCCATGAGAGCGGTTTTACCACTTCCAGAGGTGCCGTACACAATGACCGGTCTCTTGAACTGTGGCATGTCTGGTAACCAAGTCATACGCAGCTGTGGATTCTTGTCAGGATCAGACTCGAAGTCATCACTGGCATCACCATAGTGGAGCTGTACGCCAGAACTTCTGCACATTTCAGCTACAGCTTCACGTTCTTGTGCAGCTTCATTGAGACCCTCCTTCTTCTCCTCCTTCTTCTCCTCCTTCCCCTCCTCCTCATCATCTGGAACATCTTTGTATGATCCACCATTCTCCAACTCCTCATTCCCCGACCTATCACTACATCTGCTTCTGTTGTGGTTTTCATCCGTACCATTGTCAACTGGAAGTTTTTCCACATCTTCAGAAGAGTGGTCAGAAAACAAGAGAGCAGACTTTTCCTGAATACGTTTCAGCTCATCTTCACGGCCATAAAATATTTCACATTTATGTTTACCAAAGTGGAGATTTCGTAATATTTCATAATATAATTCATCTTTTGGAAGAGAATCTTCGGCCACACATTTGTCAATTTTTTCAAGCATGACATGTTTGAATTCCTCAGACAGGTTGGTGAGGTATTCTTGATGATAAAGTGGGTCAATGCCCTTGTCTGTCCATGACACTTTGCTTCTAAAGATTTGTTCAGCTGGCAGTGCATTTGGTACCTTTTTATCTTGCAGTTCTTTCCTCCGTCCCGCTGCATCCAAATCAATTTCTCCTGATTCGGTCAGGTCCACAAATCTCCCTGGATGAAATAAACTAAGTCCATGTATGAAGCTATTATTATACACCATAAAATTACAGACAAAATAAATAGAATACATAAAACATATGAGTTAAAGCCACAATTGCCGAGTTGTCAGGGAAATAATTACCCGGTATGCAAGAATAGATAATAAGATGTACCGGTATTTCTGTACTCACATTCTTAACATTTATGATTATATGACAAAAACATCTTATAGGTTCCACGTATAAGGCAGGAAACAACGACTTTTTGTGTAGGTTTCTAGAAATATTCCTTGACCACTAACCATCAGGCATGATGACATTAAAATTTTACTACCGGTAACCCGAGTTCAAAATTCACTAGAAGAGGTAACAGAGCTAGAAGACCTGTAACAAGCAGGATAAGTGAGCCTCCATAAGAGATAAATCATCATAAATTAACTAATGCTTCTTAAGTTTGCAAATAAAGGTGATATTGATACCTGCCAGCTTGTCTTCAAGATCAATTCCACTAATACTTCTCTGAAAACACAGAACTCGATCAGTAGATGGTATTTCCAGCGCTCCAACATTAATCTCCATCTCTGTCACTAGAGTAAACACAATCATATTATATTATCATTCTAGTACATCCATACAAACAGGTGGATTTCAATAATGGATTTAGTAAAATCATAATTAATCATAAACCATACACTGTAGATATTTTGCCAGATATGTACAGATCACAAAAGAAATTGTAAATATTTTACAACAGAGATCCAGCCCACTCAGTCATTATAGGTAATTTGTCACAGCTCATTTTCTCACAAACTGTAGACATTTGTAACATGGTCACAGCTCACCTTCCCACCAACTGTGGACATTTTGTCACATGGTCACAGCTCATCTTATGTTGTTCCCAAGTTACTAGTATTATACCATTATTGTATTCTTATGTAGCACAAGACCAAAATACCTGATTCAAAATATGCTTGATATTGGTGGGCTGAGATTTTCTTATTGCGAAATGCATCTTCTGCCAGTTTCTGTAGAAGACCATGGAGATTTCGCTCTGTATCTTGCCAGTCTGCCCTTGCCTACATTATGAAACAACTCTGAGATATATACATTACATTATGTACATTTTGTCTATATATACATTAGATTATATCTTCAGGCTGACAAACGACCAGGTTCGCATCACAAAAAGCATTATTACCTGTTTATTAAGACTATTCTGGTAAAGTATTTAACTAAGATGTTGCCAATTTCTTTGGGATTTGTTTAAATTACTTGGATCTGCCTAGTAATAATATTAAACAAGGCATATTTGGGAGTGTATTAGCTCATATTAATTAAGATATCTCAAATTTTGTAAGAAAACAAAAATGGACACATTTTAAACCTTTCTGGATGTAAATATACATGTATAAGGACGTATCATCATCATTATGGATGGTTTAGAAGATTTTGAGAAAAATGTAACTTTTTGTTATTTCCAAAATCTGTTATTTCCCCTTTTCCACATGGTACCTTTTCATGTAGTTTCTGCTGATTGGGTTCCGTGTTGTTGTACTCGTGGTAGTATTTTGTGATTGGTTGAAGGTGATAGACTGGTGGATCAGCATTCGTGTCCAGGATGTACCATTTATCAATCAGACTGGTGTCCCTGCCTGCTGAAGCATTCTTCAACACCTTGAACTCTGATGATAATATCTGGCTTGGAAGCATGTGACTTCCATATCGGTCTCCCAGGAACATCTGACAGCGGACAACCAAACAGTGAATAACAAAAACAAAATAGCAGTACTTAACACCACCAGACTCAAGACTGAGTAATATTCTAGTAGAACAGACTAATTAAAAGTCAAACATGGAGTATACTGATTTATGTATTTTTAATTGATATCCAAGGTGCAGATCCAGAGTGGGGTGGAGGGGAATTAAGGTGTCAAACTCCCACCTGTTTGGACAGAATTGTATTAAAACTTTTTTTCAGTTAAATTTTTGGGTTTTCACATAAAAAACTAAATTTTCAAACTGGTGATGTGCCCCATCATCCTTGATAAAATTCCTGTATCTGCCCCTGCATCTTGAAAACATAAATTGTAAAAAACCTCATTCCTTGTTACAAACACAGTGTGCATGTACATGTATTATGAACCTAGCCCTCTAGAACCATCAAGACACCTACGGGCCCATAGCCAAGGTGGGGAGGGGGCATGAGAAAAGAAAAAAAACCTATATATATATTGTTTTTTTATATATATGCCTCCTACCCAAGTAAACGTGATCCTCCCCCCGCCCCCCGTTCAACCCATCCTGGCTACGGGCACGGAAACCTATCAAATAAACACAGTCGTCTAGAAAATAACCAACCACAAAATTTATTCCAACCGACACCTGCTGACATTTCTTGATTTCTCGTATCAGTAAATCTGTTGTCGTCTGATCAACCTGAGCTTCATCCCGAACTCCCCAACGCATGTCAACCACCTGGCAATGATTTATAAGAAATTATTTAAAAAAAAAGAATCTTTAAAAACTCATTTACAATTAAGTCCGGATCAAGGATTTGTCTGATGTGGGAAGTGGGAGGGATGGTGTTGACCAGACTGATCTAGGATTTGTCTGATGTGGGAAGTGGGAGGAATGGTGTTGACCAGACTGATCTAGGATTTGTCTGATGTGGGAAGTGGGAGGAATGGTATTGACCAGACTGATCTAGGATTTGTCTGATGTGGGAAGTGGGGGGATGGCGTTGACCAGATGAGTTGAGAAACAAAACAAGTTTGTGCTTTGCACTCAATGTTCAGGGATGGATCCAGGAGAGAGGATGAGTTTATGAAGATCAAAACGAACCTTGCTCGGAAAAATTTCTTTTTTGGGGTAACCAGAGATGTAAAGTTTGTTTTATTTAATGACACAACCCGAACAGATTGATAACTAATCAGCAGTTATTGGATGTCAAATGCACGGATATATTGACCCTTAGTCACAGAAGAAACCCACTGCCACCACATAGACTACTCTTCTTTGAATAACAGCAAGGGATCTTCGATAGATCAGTCGAGGATCACTGGTTGGAATGGGAAATAACTCAATGGGTCCTGGATTAGAACCTGAATGTTCCTGAGGTACTAAAATGTCTGCCTGGCAACACATAGTTACTTTACCTCAAACTCTAGCCCATGTTGCTTGCATGTTTCAGTCAGATATGGTATCACATCTCTCATGAGTGTATTTCTTTCAACAGTCATATCTGCAATCAAAACAAACTATAAACCACAGGGTATAGAAAAACAAGGATATCACTGGCAACAAGGTACAGGATAGTAACTGTTACTCATTAGATTTTGATTTATTATAGTTTTAGTACTTGTCCTTTATATAAAGGTGTCCATTGAACTGATTGAAACAGATTTTAGCGTCATCTACTTTGACTGTTATATATACAGTCAAACCTGCTTGAGCTGCCACCTGTATTAAGCAGCCACCTGTCTTAAAGGGCCACCATAAATATTCTACCAAATCATCAATTTTAGTGCATTTAGGCCTGTATTAAGCAGCCACCTGTGCTTAGAGGCCACTTTTAGTTACTCCCTTAGGTGGCTGCTTAAGACAGGTTTGACTGTTATATACATGTCCACTGTACAAGTTGTCCTTTATATACAGGTGTCCATTGCAGCAGATATTATTGTAATCTATTTGACTGTTAATCATGTCCACTGTATAGGCTGTGCTTTCTATAAGGGTGTCTATTGAATTAAGTTTCACTGTAATCTATTTAAATTTTTATTCATGTTCCCTATACAGGTTGTCCCTTGTATAAATGTGTCCATTTGGGTAGATGTTACTGTAATCTATTTTTACTGTTATTCATGGCCTCTATAGATACAAGTTGTCCTTTGTATAAAGGTATCCATTGAAGAAGACGGGACTGTAATCTAGTTTGACTGTTAAACATGTTCACTGCATAGGTTGTCCATTGTACAAAGGTGTTCATTGAAGCATATTTCAAACAAACGTGTATTAGAAAATTGAATTAGCCCCACCCCTAAATTATTTTTTTACATGTTAAAAATGTTGTTAAATAATACATGTATATTATATACTGTGACTGTACTAAAATTATTGGAAATGCACCTACTAAGGTGGTTGTACATAGGACCTACAACAATTACACTAATCATTATTTGTATCCAGTCCAGAAATTTTATCAGTGAGTGGAGGAAAGGTGACCGTATAACTTTAAAAAATATATTACTGGTATCTAAAAGAAATTTGGTAATGTTTTTCAATCTATTTAAAATAAAATAAAAATCCGTGCCGGTATAGGGTTTCGATCCCGAAGCAAAAGGTCGTGCCGGTATAGGGTTTCGATCCCGAAGCAAAACGTACTCATGTTTTATTTATTATAATTATAAATGAAAGCTAGCACACCTGTAAATGTCGAGCTGAAAAACACTCTAAGTTGAGTGGATTTCGGCGTGGGTAAGCATTCAGTGTTCCCCTCCAAAACGCTCCTCACTTCCGCGGTCTCCCTCACATTAGGGCTGTGTTTCTGGGCGGCCATGATGTCACAGTCGCACCGCCACAGACGGCGTTAGTTATGTACAGGTACTCATCAACAAACTGCCTTGATACGTCGCTACGGATATGTATTACCGCAGCAGATAATAACTGTCACAGTATGTCTGAGTATCACAACAAACGTAAACACACCGGTTTCGCTATTGAGCTTTTATTCTCCCGCCATCCATAGCGAAAACCATACCAACCTGGCAACCACGAAAACACTGTGCACACGGTTATAATGTAGGCTACGGTGCCTTAATCAGGGCAGTAGGTAGTTGTCAGAGGCGGATCTAGGGGGGTGGGGCTGGGCTAAACTTTGCGAGTTATAATTTTTTAATATATATTTTTTAGTTTTTACGTTGGTTTTGAAAATTCTTTTACTAGATCATTAGATGCTTCATTGGGGCCCCCCTAAATGGATTTTCTGGATCCGCTTCTTGTTGTTGGGGGAGTGGGTATCTAAGGGTCGATTTCTTTTTAAAGCCCACCAAATTCGGTAGGCCTACATTATCATGAATTTTTGATGGGGTTACCGACTAAAAGTAAAATATGAGTCCTGGCGAAATCTGTCACCTCACGCGCCAATCATTTGACGAGGGTCTTGGGGGTCCAAAAAGTTTGCAAAGTAGATCCTCTAAAACTTGTTCTGTGTGTATTTTGGCAGGACCCCACTTCTTCAAGGACACGTACATTAAAACGAAGTACGACTAGGCTTACTTGATGGGAACTAGGAGCGGGACGTAGCTCAGAGGTAGAATGTCCGCCTGTGGCGGGATAGGTCGAGAGATCGTTCCTCCACGGCCCAAAACATGTTTATGGGCTATGTTCCGTTCCAACCAGTGAAACGCGTCTGGTTTATCAAATTCCGTGTTGTGTGCTATTCTAACTATGGGATATAAAAGACCCCTTGCTGTCATTCGTGGAAGAGTAGCCTATGTGGCGGCAGCGGGTTTCCTCTGTGTCAGTATAACCATGCGTCTGACGTCCAATAACCGCTGATTTATAATGGATGTGTTTCTAGTGGCGTCGTTAAATAAAACAA